>CM062345.1:51093563-51125212 GCA_031216105.1 Dalbergia cultrata
GACAGTGGAACCGCTTTCGTCGTCGTCTTCTTCGACGGAGGCTTTCCGGGAGGGCTTGGGGGGCGGCGACGTTTGCGGTTGGGAGGGGGTTGGGAAGCAGAGTGGGTGGAGGTGGTTGGGGGCTTGAGGGAGCGGCGGAGGGAGCGGAGGAGGGAGAGGAAGGAGAGAGGGGTGAAGAGGGTGAGGAGGGGGGCGTTGGGGAGGAGGAGGAGGGAGAGGAAGGTGTTGGAGGCGAGGAGGGAGTGGTTGGGAGGGGAGGAGTCCATGGCGGAGGAGAGAGAGGGGAGGAGGGACATGGAGGAGGAGGAGGAGAGCTCATTGTAGAGGGTGTGGATGGGAGATGAGTCTTCTGTGTCTGTGTCTGTGTCTGTGGGGTGGTTGAGGAGAAGTTGGAGGTCGGAGAGGGACTGGAGGGAGAGAGGAGTCGGGGTGGTGGTTGGGTCGTGGCGGAGGTCCGAGAGCTCTGTCACTATGCGGGATATGGCTTCCTCCATGGATAATCGCATGTGTCAAACGGGAACCCGCTACTGCATCGGGCTCGCTTTTCTGCTCCTCCTATCTTTTGAAATTTCCATTTTCCCGCTTTTCTACTTCGTTGCTTTGGGGAATTACATCTCTCATGCTCTCACTTCTTCCATTATTTGTAAAAGCTAATCACACGGAATGTACGAAATCATTACACAAATTTTTCATAAGCTTTTAAAATTATTATCCCATTACACATCATATTTCCTCAGTTCACGATTTGATTTTGAGATAAAAACTAATCGATCTAAATAATAACTTTACTACCCTTGTCTTTAAATAACTGTTCAATTTTGATGCTTATTGAAATTAAAAAAAATGATTGAAAAGCATCAATCTTAGATAAAGTTAAGACTAATTTACTAAATTGTTCTTGTGTCTTTTTAATACTTAAACTTTCTCTCTTTGTCTCCACTAATATATAGTATTTAATGAGTCAATAATAAATAATTAATACTACCTATATTTTGTAAATAGAAAATTATTTATAAACAAATAAAATTTTTGCAATAGACAATTAATCATGGATGGAAGGAGTATTTCATTTGGTTTGGTTTAGTTTGATTATATTTGAAGAACTGAACCGAACCAAACTGGTTACCGATTTAAATTATTTTGGATTATATTAGCTTGGTTTTAAGTTTTTACTAAGAGTTTAATTTTGACGCACTGATTGTGTAAAACTATTTTATACTATCATCCAATCATAATATTTTGTTTGAATGATTTTTTATGTAATGAGTGTAAAAGTCAACTATCATAGCTTATGAGAGAATATGTGATTGGATGACTGTATAAAATTATTTTACACTATTGGTATATGACAATTAAATCATTTTCCTAATATTTTATAAAATGTAATTTTTAACAACATTAAACTAGACTAATCATTATGATAAAACTATATAATTATAGAAGTAAATTAATTTGTAAAAGTTATGGCAATACAAAATAATAAGTTAAATAAATAATAAATTGAACAAAAAATGTAGATTAAATTAAAAAAATTAATAGATAATTGAAAATCTAAAATATTGAGTTAAAATATGATATGGATGAAATAATTTAGTATTATAATATTATAAAGAATTATGTGTATATATATGTGTGTGTGTGTGGATAATAATTTTAAGAAGTAATACATCCAATTAATATATATAATTATTAATATAATATATTATTGTTCTGGCTTGATTTGGTTCAATTTTGAAAATAAGAATAAAAAACTGAACCAATCCATTTTTATAAAGTAAGAATCAGTTCAAATTGATTTATTTATATTTTTGTTTTCAATTCAGTTGGGATCGATTTTGAACACTTCTACCACCCACAATAATTATCTCCCTCTATAAATATCAGGTAAGTACTTTTGGGCTCTTTGCATACCACGGACCCTTGATAACTTAAGCATAGGAATAAATGCAAGTACACACCCATATTCATCGGAGTAAAAGGAATTCCAAGTTCTTATCACATGTTCCTAGATTCACCTTCAGAGTAATCATCCTAGGTAAGTCCAACATCTTTTGCGATAACTTCATTATGACAAATTTTGGTTTTAGTTCCTTTTTTATTTATTCTTTTGTTTTGGTCCGAAAATTTTCAAAGGTGTTTGGTTTTAATCCCAAACATGTATGATTTTGTTGGTTGTGTTGTAGAATTGAATGATCATACCATTCCTTAGTGTGAACACTCAATTTTGCCTGAACAATTAAATAAAAATTGTTCCAAATTTTTCTTTTATCTCATAATCATGCATTCTATTTGAATAATAAATTTTCTTGTTGGTTTTGTTCAATTTTATTCTGAGTGATGTTCAGCCCAGTTTCATTTGTTGTTCAGCCAATTGCATGTATTTTTATTTTGTCAGCCCAACACAAAAAATAAAAAATAAAAAATTTTGAAACTAGTCCATGTCATAGTCAGCCCATTTTATTTATTTATTTTGTTCTTTTAGCCCACAACCGAATCAGCCCATTCTCATTTTTAACCAAAAAAAAAAAATGAAAAATCATAACCCGATTCTTCCTCCTCGTGACACAAACAAAAAGAAAAAGAAAAAGGAGGTCAAATAGCAGCTGCAAACGCCATGATGATGATTCCCTCTGTCCCTGCAAAATCATGAGTTTTTTTTCTTTATTCGATTACAATCCCCACTAGCCAACCTGTAGAAATGAGATGATATGATTCGGTCAATGGGGAATTGCTATATGATCAATCAGTAGCAAAAACATTTGGGGAGGACAACACAGAGACGGGGGGACTGAGTTTTTTTTATCAAAGGAGTAACCAGGTAGAGTGAATTAAAAAAAAAAAAACACATGCATATCATAATCTCTGCATAACATTTCCCTTTGATCTTCACTAATAACGTCACCACAACACTCACTCAAAGATTCCAAAATTCTTCTTCCCACATTGGAAATAATCTCTATTCCTCTGTTACCAAAGATTCAAAACCAATTCCCCACAGCAATCCAAATAGCCACAATATGCAAAAAAAATCTCTTCCAAATCAAATCCGAACACACAAATGCAGTACCAACTAGAAAACAATGGCATTGTAGTTAATAAAGAGTCCTTCCTTACAAAGCTACAGATCTATAAGAGAAACCAAGGAAATAAGATCCAGATGTAGAAAAAAGAGAAGCCGCGGCCTCACCCACGGCCCTGCACTTCGAGACCACCGCGGACTGCATCTCCGCCGCGGGCCTCTCCACTTCTGGTCGCGCCGCTTCCCGCGAGCTCCCCTTCCTCCTTAGCTCCGCCACAAAGCCGCCCAGCCCCCTCCTCTTGTTCGCGAGTCGCAACACCGCGCCAATCCCACCGCGGTACCCTAACCCCAGAGCCATCTGCCTCACCCGCCTCTACCTGGACAAAGAAGGCCACAAACCATCATCCTTGCGCCGCTGTGATGGCTTTCCCTTCCTCTCCATGACCGTTGCGGCCCCCCTCCTTTTGACCAGTCACCGTCACATCGCCCTCTCCTTTCCCTTTCCGCGACGGCGTCTCCCTCCTCCTCCTTAGCGCCGCTGCAACACCACCGCGCCCCTCCTCCATGCCGTGCTGTCGCGCGAGGCGGCCCCCCACGCTCCTTCTCCGCGCATGGCTTGTCTATATTTCCCTCTTCCCCTGTGTGTGCTTCTGTATATGTGTGTGTGTGTGTGTGAGAGAGAGAACCGTGTGTGTATGAGAGAGAGAGAGAGAGAGAGCCGTGTGTGTGTGTGTGAAAGAGAGAGAACCGTGTGTGTGTGTGTGAGAGAGAGAGAGAGAGCCGTGTGTGTGTGTGCATTGAGTTTTTTTTTTTGTTTTTTTTTTTATGCTTAATGTGGGCTGCCTAGTTTTGTTCATTTGGGCTTTTAATTTTTTTTATTGTGATGCAAGCTATTCATTTTATAGGCTTAGTCAATCTAGATGGGTTTGGTTTTTTTTTTTTTTTTCTGGTTTTATGATGTTCTAATATAAGCTGTTTAATTCATTTTTAGAACATTGAATTGGATCATTGTTTGGGTTTAGTTAGTTTAGTGGGTTTTGTTTTGGCATAATATCTTAATGTGGGTTGCTTCAAAGGGACTGAGTGGTCTTTGTATATTTTAGTGTTATTTGTTTTGGGTTGGGACTGTTTTATTCTATTGAACCAAATTAGACCATTGTTTTATTTTCCAGGTTGACATGGTTTCGGGCTCATTGGGCAATTGGTGAAAATTAGAATGTTTTTTTTTTGAAGGGCTATTTTCTTTTTAAGGACTAGAACTACTAGGAATGATCTTAGGTCTTTTATTATATATATATATATATATATTCTTTTCTCTTCTTCTTTCTGAGTCCGAACTTTTAAATAAAACAAAATTAACAAAAAAACACAAAATATCTTAGTCTATGCAACAACTTGTGATGTTGATGTATGATTTATCATCCTCAAGTTTCACAAGAATGTAAGGGTTTATTGTATAGTTCACACTATCCTAAATCCTATGCAAAAGTGGATTTTAATTTCTTTTTTTTTTTAAAAAAAAAATCATTTCAAAAAAAATCAATCAACATGTCCTTCGTTCTCTTTTTATTTTCTTTTAACTAAAATCATCCAACAAAGAATTATTTTCTAAGAACGACGTGACTTTGAGTTCCTCATCGCACCAGAGGATACGTCGGCGTAGTCAACAACTATCAAGTCAAAATTAATTTTTCATTAAATTATGTTCTCTTTTAATTTAATTTCTTTTTATTTCATTTTATCTTTTTTTATATAATTATTAACTTCTGGGGAAAAATAAATATTTTAAAGTTATAATTAATTTACATAATAAACTCTAGGGTAACCGTATTTATACGGACGTATTGAGGGTGCAGTGGGATTAAGTTTCCACCCTTCCTTAATCGTAATCAGACTCCCGAACCTTAAATCTTTCTTTAAAGACCAGTTTTTTACAAATTAAAGGTTTTCCAATTTTAACCAGAATTAAAGTTGGTGGCGACTCCTATTCATTTTCAAAACATCATTGTCATTTTGTGTCGCGGCTCCCTCCGGGTATGTTGTGACACTTAGTTACTTTAGTATTTGATAAAAAGAAAATATTAATATAGACTCAAATTTATGATGAATCCTACATATGACACATTTTGAATTATTGCTTTTATAATAGGTTTAATTAATCCGTCAGTCCATATGGTTTCATCAAATTTCTAATTGGGTCCCTACATTTTAAAAGTTTTAAATTGGGTCCTTATACTAAAAATAAATTTTTGATTGGATCCCTGACCCATCATCTGTTACAAAAAACATGAGACTTAACCAGATGACGTGACACAACACAGCACACTGACCATTAGCATCCACCGCACCACTGTTTCATCTTATTCGTGTCATCTTCATCTCCATCATCTTTCATCCTCCATATTCATTACCATCTTTATAAACCAAACACAAGCAAAACTCAACCATCATCTTCAGTAAATCATTTAAACCCCAAATTCATCTTTTAACATAAAACACAAAAACCATCATCAGCAACCCCTAAACTCCAAAACATATTCAATCCAAAACTCCCACCAGCAACCATTTCAACCCAATTCACAAACTAAAGCTATATCCACCACTCTCCTTAGCAAAAAACCATAAACATCTACACCCCAAAATTAATCCTTTTCACAACACAAACCATTAAACCAAACCCAACAAAACCACAACCATAGACTAAGTCCCTTCACAACTCATAAAAAGGGAAAAAAAATCGGAGTGATAGATAAAAGGGAGGAGGGTCGCAACCGTCTTCCTCCTTTCCCTCACCTTGGTCTCCTACCCAACACAGTCCTTCCTCCTCGACTTCCTCTCCACCATCGCCCTCAAGGAGTTCTACAACAACCAAGCCGCCTTCTGAGAGATTAAGGCACTGCATATGCTACAGATATCGAGGTGCTCCTCCTTGCAACAACCATGACAGCGGGGTATGAGCTTTTCCCTGTTTCTCCGGCATGACCGCAAAGCACCATTGCTTCATTCCCTCAGCCATGAATCACCATCACATCGCCATCTTCATCTGCACCGCACCATTGCTTCATCTTGTTCTTATCATTGCCGCTCAAAGTCCGCATCACCATCGCAAGCTTGGTTGAAATATCATAGTTTGTGATGCCACATCACCACCACTTGCACTCATTGTGAGTGCTAGTGCTGGCCTGTGGCAATGGAGCGGTGAGTAAGGGAAGAGAAGCGTGGAGGGGA
Source organism: Dalbergia cultrata (assembly GCA_031216105.1). Lineage (NCBI taxonomy): Eukaryota > Viridiplantae > Streptophyta > Magnoliopsida > Fabales > Fabaceae > Dalbergia > Dalbergia cultrata. The sequence goes on from CM062345.1 coordinate 51,099,811, forward strand.
AGAGAAGCGTGAAGTGCTGACCCCATTTTTCTTCTTTTTTATTTTATTTTATTTTTTTTCAAACCAAGATATGGTGGTGTTTTTAGAATGGATCATTTATCATTAGTTGTATTAGTGTTCCAATTGGATGAATGGCCAGGATTCATTTTTTCAAATTTAAAACTGCAGTTAACGAATATATTATGAATATTTCGTTTAATTTAACTTTTTTTGTAATAGATGATGGGGTCAGGGACCCAATCAAAAATTTATTTTCAGTATAAGGACCTAATGAAAACTTTTAAAATGTAGGGATCCAATTGGAAATTTAATGAAACTATAGGGACTGATGGATTAATTAAACTTTTATAATATTTATGTATTTTTAACATTAAACTATACTTTAAGTGGTTGATATATTGCCACATTTAGGGTTCAACATGAACCTGATATCATATTATTATTACTCTTAATAAAAACAGTTTAAAAACGAGGATTAAAACAAAAAAAAACCAAAAGTTTTGTAATTTTTCAAGGCTAAAATCATTTTTAACCTATGAGTAGTACGATAAGAGTAGGACTGTTTAGGCATTATTGAAAAAAAGAAGGGCAAAGCAGGTAAATTCGGCGAGCCACCATCTCACTGGTACCAAAACCCTGGACTATAAATTGCCTTCGAACACGACCTCCAAGATCCCTCTTCGCTCTCTCGTCGCTCCTTCGCAGTTCCACCGCACGCAACCCTTATTCGGGGCGACCCGAGAGAAGAAAGAAAAGAAGCACGACTCACTCACTCACTCTGCAATCATGTTGGTTTACCAGGACCTCCTCACAGGTAAACCAAATTAACCGTCACTTCCTCTTCCAATCCCCCTATTTGTTCTCTCCCTTCAACCATCGATTTTCGCTATCGATCGATCTATATCTCGATTCGCTCTTGCTCTCATTAGATCTGTTTCAATTGGGCGTCCAATTATGATTGTTTTCAGTATTGAACTTCTCTTTGTGTTTGGATCTGAGACTTTTCTTGTATCTGTTGCACCTGCATGCATCTGATTATGTATTTATGGTTGTTAATTGCTTCATTTACTGACTGAATTTTAGTTTTTGGTTTCTTACGGGAACTGTTGTGGATTTTATTTTTTTCGTGTCACTGCTAGCTAATCAGTAATCCCAATCTGTTTCCTCACTGATTGCTACTATTATTATTATTTATTTATTTATTGATGCGAGGATTCACTGTTACATGTTTGGTATCAGGTTGGGTGTTTGCTGATGCTGTGTGTTTAGATTAGCTTGTATTGCGTTCAAAAGTCAAAATTTCTTACAATTAAAATCTTTTGGAAGAGCTTTTGAAGGAACCCCCCCCCCCCCCCCGGGGCGTCCTTCCTTAAAGATTTAAGCTAAACCAAACACGAGGCTATTGTGCTGATTGATGTTTTACCCGTTATTTGATTCTATTCTTTGCAAAGTTGATGTCAAGATTATAATTTGAAAGAGATTGGGGAACGTTTCTAATTCTGGGGAAAGTGTGAAAGTTACAGTGAGTTTCGAGTTTTACATGGTTTGGAATTATGGGTAAACTGAAACAAGTAGATTAGCGCTTGTTTTTTGTTCAGCTAGATTAATTGTCTGCTTGATGCTTTTTTTAAGCATGATATGCAAACTATTGTGTATAAAGCAGTTTTGTGTCCGTCTTTGATCCTTGATCTTTTTGTTTCTGTTTTCTGCATTGATACCTTTTTTGCTTTTTGATATGCTTGATATTGATTTTTTTTGAAGTATGTAATAACTGAATGCTTGGATTAACATTGCCCATATATTTTCCGTTGTGCAGGTGATGAGCTTCTCTCAGACTCCTTCCCATACAAGGAAATTGAGAATGGAATGCTGTGGGAAGTCAATGGGAAGGTTAGTTAAAAATAATTTGTTGCATGTATCTAGATGTTCTTGTTTGTATATTAATGTTGCAGAGACTATTACTTCATTTTTCTATACAGTTTAAACACATTCTGTTAAACTAGTTTGGTCAAACTTGGCTGACAAGCTTAAGAATATTTTGTTCTGCTGAGCAGTGGGTTGTTAGAGGAGCAGTTGATGTTGACATTGGTGCAAACCCTTCTGCTGAAGGTGGAGGAGAAGATGAGGGTGTTGACGACCAGGCTGTTAAGGTTGTTGACATTGTTGACACATTCAGACTTCAGGTTAGGGCAACCATAGACCTTTGTTTTTATATCCTTGCTTGATTTTCAGGAATTATTTTCGTTTCCTTTGGCTCAACTTATGCTCAGAAAATAGTTAATCAATTATTTTGTTATCCAATTTTTTGCAGGAGCAACCTGCTTTCGACAAGAAGCAGTTTCTTGCCTACATTAAGAGGTATATCAAGTTGTTGACACCCAAACTTGACGAAGAGAAAGAAGAGCACTTTAAAAAGAACATTGAGGGAGCCACTAAATACCTGCTCTCCAAGATCAAGGATCTTCAGTTGTAAGTGCCACCTGTATTTTATACGCATTCACGTACAGATAGATTCATTATTTTTTGCTTTTCTTTTATCTGTTAGTATATATATTTTTTAGTGCTTAATGAAATCACTGTAACTGAGTTGAATTTTTATATTCAGTTTTGTTGGTGAGAGCATGCATGATGACGGTACCTTGGTCTTTGCCTACTATAAAGATGGTGCAGTTGACCCAACATTCCTGTTCTTTGCACATGCCTTGAAGGAGGTGAAATGCTAAGTGACGTGCTGTACTAAGTTATCTAGCCGCTATTTATGGAGTTTTTCATTTACATTCTGTACTAAGCTACCTGAGACATTGACATGGTATTTTGGTTTGATGACGAGATGCTTTGTGACTTCATTCCTATCAATTTTCAGCGTCGATGGATTGCAATTCATATTAATGTTTGATTACTGTGCTGAAGGGCTTGACTGGTCTGTGCACTAAAGATGTTTAAAATTACTCTCAATGCTTTTTAGACCAATGACAGTTTATACGCGTTAAGAATTTTTTAATTTTACTTGAGATCGTTTCCACTTTCCAATTCTTTTCTGAGTTCGGATTTAGAGCAAAACACTCATCAGGAAACGTACATACTGAAATTTCAATCTTCTGGGAAAAGGCTTGACCAGGACCTAAAGCAATGAGGGAGGTTCCTTTTTTTTTCAAAAGAAGAGTCGTAATATTGACATGGTTCTTCTGCATGACAGCGTTCGTTATGTGTTCAGATTAAGGTCATAAATATATAGGCAAATTATACTCACGTATTTCGAGGTTTGTTAAATTTCAATCCATCTCTCCTTTGGTTGTTTACTTACAGTAACTCCCCTTAATGTATCAATTTTTAGGTTGAGTTACCTAAAGCGTCCCTATCCTTTTCATTCTAACCTTTCTTCCTTATCTCTCCATTTCTTCTCCCCTGCTCTTCACCTCTACCAACCCCACGAAGCCACGGGCCTCAGCTGAGGTAGTGGCTCATAGGCTCATCGCCCAACATCAAGAAGCCACCAAGTGCGTTCATCTACCACAAGAAAGCAAAATCAGCAACCCTAACGAAGGCAAAGAGGGTCTTGTGAGACCGGGGAGTTCTTACGTGGGTTTTGAATCTCAAAGGGAACTGAGTATTCATGTTGTCGGAATTGGAAGTGGTGATGGTGAGAAAGGTGATAGTCAAAGTTTGGCGATGATGGAAGAACTGTGAGGTGAGGTTGATGGGGATTGAGACTGAATGGTGTGTCTCCTAGGGAAAATGATGGAGCAACAGAGAAAGGGAAGAAGACTTAATAGGGCAGGGAAGAAAATGGAGAGATGAGGGTGAAGGTTTGAATGAAAAGAGGGAGGGTATTTTTGGCAACTCAACCAAAAAATGGGTGAATTAAGGGAGGTTAATGTATGTTGGATAACCAGAGGGGTTGAGTTGAATTTTAACCGACCTCAAGAAGTATAAGTTAAATTATTCTAAATATATTTTTGGGGTCAATAAGAATGTGCCACATTCTGTAGCACATTGTGTATAGCATACAAGAGAGGCAAATATGTTGAGGAGTGGATTGGTTAGTTTATGGTTGAAGAGCCATGTAGGACATCAAATAGTTAAGCTATAATATATGTTTTTTTTTCTTTCCCTATGAGAAATACAATACTTTTTGACCAGATATATTAATTTTCTAATGTATCAAATTGTCTCGATTTTTCAAGATGAATATTAATAATGAATTGAGGGAGTATATAAGAAGCACGCAGAAACTTCCATCATTGAAAGCCCATGGGCTATGCTGGATGCTTGATGCAATAATATGAACATAGAAAGTTATCTTTCTTAAATTTGGGGTGCGTTTGGCATGCCGCATTAGGTATAATAGAATAAGCTAATATTATATGTTATATCTTATTCATTGTTTGGTGTAGACAACGTATTATATAAACTTATTCTTCTATCACAACTCGACTTGAGAAAGTGACCGGCATGTGAGGAATTTCATTTCCACGTAAGCCTCTTGACCTCTGAGTCCTCTCTATATGCATATAATAATAATAATAATAAATTCATTTATAAAACATCATTTCATCTCTGATAAATCTTTAGATATTTTGAAATCAAACTCATCATCAATAACATATTATAATCAAACTCTAAATCTACCTCTGTAATACAAAATATATGAGTTGCTCTCTATATAAAATATTTATGAAGGCTATAATCATGTAAATACAAAATAATTATGATGAATCAATGCAAATCTATCTCTATGGCCCGAGAACTTGCTCACAATATACATTGAATCACTCTATCTCTAATCAAAAAGCAAAAAAGATTTCACTCCGAAGTGAAGCTCACCAACTAGAACCTCTACTGCTGGGGAGGAGGTGACTGAAAGGGACCTGTAGCAACTAAAATATCTATAATGAAAAAAGGGAGAGGAGTAAGTTTCATCTAAAACTCAGTGAGTGAATTCTCACCCATAACCCTTTTCATGGAACAATAACCAAGATGCATAAAAATTATAATAATACTGATAATCAATAACATCAATAATAATAAAATTATTTCTAGCAATCCTATATATAAACATATAAAACAAAAATCTAAACTCTTCCGAGTCACAGTCAATAATACTCCGAACTTGATAAACACGCATAAGAATAATAATAATAATAGTAACTACTTGTAAATATCTCTATTCTTTATGGGCACCTCACAAGGTCCCAAGTTGTTATGTTATCTAGAAGCTCTGCCTCCATGATTGTTTATTTCTATTGTCTCCGTGGCTATTTAATACTATTGTCTCCATAGCTGTTTAATACTATTGCCTACATGACTGTTATTAAATCTCATCATACATAACTCAATAGAATTAAATAAAATTAACATTTCTAAAAGTGGGTGCTCCATCCCTCATAAAGGCGAGCCCCTAAATTTTTAATACTCTGAGAGTTCTGAATTCATATAACTCTAGCAATTTGATTTTAGCATAATTGTGGCTGTGAAAATCGAGCTTAAGGGATCACCAGCTTGTAGGCATTCTGATTTCAAGCCCACAGAATACGTATTTGGTAGTTGCTATGAATCATATTAAATTATGTACCTCTTGGTACTATAAAGCTGAAGTTTTAAATTTATATCTTAAGGTAACATATTTTTCATATACTTGATCACTCTAAAATCATGGTTTGACATTGGAGGTTTAAAAGCATGCTACTCTAAAATCATAACAACATATTTCTTTATAATGCCAAGTCATACTTTGTTTTTGTATTATTTCCTCTAAATACTCTGTGCTAGGTTCTTCTCTAATTTACATTCTCCATCATATAATTATCCTACTTTTAAAATCATAACAATCGTCACAAAATCTCTAACATATATAATCATAAGCCTGTTTTGGCTACTTATAAAAAAAAAAAAATCATTTTTAGCAACAATGGTCTCATGAGTTTCTGAAAATATAGTTCATGCTTTTTGAAAATCACAATCTCATCAACTTAACAATATCATCACCAATCTCTAATCCTTCCCAAAGTAGCTTTAAATCATACATTTCATGATATTTGAAACCAAAATTTCATAACTTAACATAATTAATATATATCTATAATCTCTTTGAAATATGCTCTAACAATATCCATTATGCCACAATATAAGGAAAATAATTTTAATGACAAAAAATTAAGGTCACAGGATTGAACCCACTCACCTGGAGGGGGAGAACAAGAGGGAACAACTCTAATAAAGCTCCGGGAATGAGGGTTGGCACCAATGTTTATCATTATAACCATTAAACTCATCACAGATCTATGGGTAGCTCTAGATTACCATAAACTAACTCTAATAACATCAGAGGAGTACCCAACTTGATAATAATGAGAGAAATAAAAAGATCCAACTCAAGATCAAGAAAGAATGGAGAGAATGGAGACATAAATTAACAACATATATATACCTTGGTAATTTAAGGGAGCTAGATTGGAAGGGAATTGAAGAAAAAAAGAGAAATGGTGGTGGGGGAAGGTTCTGGCTCACAAGAAATGGAGGAGGAAAGAGTAGGGAAGGGTTTTTATAAAAAGGGAAGGGTTGAACATAGAACGACACCGTTTTTGGGCATTGTTCATGTCCCATAGGACCGTTATAATGGTCAGGCTGTGTCACTCTGCCTTGTCCTGTGCACTGATGACCGTTATAACGGTCCTTAGAACACCCAACTCATAAAATTTCACTCCTGTGATCGCTATAGCTGTCTTACACCACTATAGCAGTGACAACAAAGTCCAGCTGCTGCATTTTATTGACGTCAGGCACATGAGTTACCTTTATACTCACTTATTTTACTATCCCTATTTATTTGACTCTGTATTAACTTTAAAATATAAATGTAAATAAGGAAATACCCTTAATTTAGATTCAAATAAAATATAAAAAAAAATCAAAATCTCAATCAACCAAAATCCAATTTTTGAGTTCTAGTTCAAATTTGGGAATTCTTACGATTTTCTAAACTCGAGGGCTAAAAACGAACCGTTTAAAAGTTTCCTAAAATTCATTAAAAATCGTTTTTCAATTTATATTCCTTTAGGGAACAATTACCGAGATTTTTGATCCCAAGAAAGTGGCTCTATCATATAACCCTCAAAGGAGTTATAAGCTCTAGACTTAGTGAAATCCCAAACCTAGTAACATGGGTGGGTCCGAGGGATCTTGAGGCCATACTGAACTTGTTTATTGATACGTGTACACTACATTGAAATATTGTATAACTTAATCATATCTGGAAAGGCTGTATTAAGCCTAATTAGTCTTTAGCGTGTAAGGACTCTTTTATTTCTAAAATTTAAATAATAATAATAATCATAAAAAATATAATGAAAAATTATTTAATAAATAATAATTAAATTAAATAAATAAATAACGATAAATAAAATAATAATTAAATAAACCTATATAATTATTAATAAAACGTAAACATCTAAATAAATAATAATTGAATTATGTAAAATATATAAAAGAGAGTAATTTATATTTAATGAAATAATAAATAGTTATAAAAATATTTAAATAGATAATAAAATTTAATATAAATTAAAATTTTAATTAATAAATATTTAATAATCAATAAAAAGATGTATTTTATTATTATTTTTATTGAATATAACTTATAATTAATATTATTGGTAAATCAATCATACTATTATAGATTATAAAATATAGTATCTTATATAGTGATATAGCAAATACCGTATAGTATTAGCAGTTTATTAAATTTTATACTATTAGGCATTATCCTATCAGGGTAGCAATCAGGCCTTTGAGTCAAAAGGCACTACCAAAATATACATACATACATACATATAAATAAATAAATAAATATATATATATATATATATATATATATATATATATATATATATATATATATATATATATATATATATTTCTGTGTGTGTGTGTGTGCGCGCGCCCCAAATGAGTTTTGACCTCACCTAAGTTAATAATTAGGAGACTTCAACTAAGATAAAAATACGTCTTTCAAAATGTTACAGGACATTAATTTAGTCTTTCAAAGAGTTGTAAAACAATAATTTGGCCCTCAATAGGGTTATGAATAATTCACATGGGGGACTTGAAGGAGAAGATGACGTGATTCCATCAGAAAGCTAGTTCCTTTTTTTGCTTTTGTCAAACATACACCTAGGGAACAGGTGTTAAGGCAAGTGGTCTTAGATCACATTTAACATGTTTGAATTTGTGCCCCCTTGTTATGTGATTACTCAAGACAATGGATTTTGTCGCTACGCTACGGGCCTTGACCATGTGAGAGTGCTCCTATAATCTCCAAAAGTGAGATTTAAGAGGGGGAGAGCAGTTGCTATCTTTTTTTTTGTTTGCTACGAGAGAAAAGGATTGATGAATTATCTCAAATGGAAATTTCACATGACCAATTTTTATCATTGATTGACAAAAGTGGGCCCTATCTCGGATATCGGAAAAGAGAATAATGAAAATTCATTCATAATATAATTACGTGAAATTTTCACTTGAAAGTATACATTTTTTTCCCTTTAGCAAAATTTCTTCCTTTGAACCCAAAATAACCAAAGGCCAAACCCAAACAATTCTCCCTCCAGCCCACATCGCATAAAAAGTGACAACACGTGGTGCGAACGTTGTAAAGGAAGATATATTTTGTGTGTCGTGTTTGGTAAAGTTTTGGTTTAATCATTCACTAAGTAGCATTTTGGTAGATTCATTAAAGTGGTAATGCAATATGGGAAACAAGGAGCGGATGGGAAGCCATGTTACCACCTTAGACTATGGAAATGTGGTGGCTGGTGTTGGATAAAAATGAGAGGATGGGACAGCTAATTTGGTCAAGAAAATCAAAACAGTGATGGGTCTACCTTTATTTCAAATTTGTGCTCCTCTCATACTTTAAGCAAAAGCAAAGACCTTTGTTCAAAAAGAAGTGAACTGTAAGGTATGGCAACGAAGACCTTTTTCAGTTTCCATTGTATCTCTCCCTTGGTGTTTTTTTCACACATAAATTTTAGGATTGAATACAAAATCATATGTAGCATGTATAAGAGATATGAAAATTTTTTACTCAGACCAACATCTTAATTTTTACTAAAGTTAAAAGATAAAAATGAAGTAAATATTCATATTGATTTCTAAAGTTGCTCATGCACTTTACTTTATTCTCTAAAGTTTTTTTTTAAATTAATAATAAAATTCCTGAGTTGTAAAATATTATTCAAAATGGTTTTTAGAATATTATCTATAAATATTAACTAAGGACTAACTTACATTATATTTTTACTCTTAATGCTTATATCGTTAATTTCTTAATTGATTTAATGGATTAAATGAATTAGACATATAACTAGATATGTAACTTCAAGAATAATAATAATAATAATAAAGCACCTGCCTTATTCCCCTTGGCTCATATGGGCCACAATGCGACCAAAACAGGATCCCCTTTAATGTGTACTTTCTTTTCCTTTGCTTCTTTTGAGAATAAAATTAAAAAACAAAAAACCCCACATTTCATGCTGAAAGTGAAAAAAAAAACACACACACACATGCGTCAGCCGAGACAGCTTTCTTGGGTCTTTTATATTGATTTCTTAGCTTCCTTTTTTAACTCCAAATTAGCAATCAAACTAGGGAATTAAATACTTCAAAAGGTCACCCACAAAAAAAAAATAAAAATCAATGCAGCATTAATTGTTATTAGAAACAAATATGTTATTTTATGCTACTAGAAATGAACAATGTACGGCTGTATCAACCCGAAAAAGTAAACAATAATGAAACAATGGGCTATATATTGACATCATCATCTTATGGTACACCAGTAGCAGTAATGCTTTGGTAACTATCATATTTGAAATACCATGTATACGGGTCCCTTGTCTATTATACGATTGGTTAACATGTCGGATTGGGTATTTGTAGCAACACATACTCGTACCAAATTTTCATAAATGCTTCGTAATACTCTCAGCCAGCATTTATTTATTATCTTTGAAATAGAAATATAGACATATTGGAGACATAAATCTATTTGGTGGTGGAGACACGAATACAAAAGATAGAAAAATTTTTATTCTCATAATAGAAAAATATAAAATTTTTATACCTCCAAAATATAGAGACAGAAATTTAATATTTTTTTCAATAATACTATTATACATATTTATTATTTATTTATCTATTTTTATTATTTTTATATTTCTATTTCAGAAATAGTAAACAAACACTACCTTAGATCACGAGATACCCGTATTAATTTTGATATTAGGACTACGCAGGCTTGGTCAATACGGCATAATTGTTTGTTGGTGAAGGATTCATTGATTCTTGATGCTTTGGGACCAACGTAGGTCCGCATGTAAAAATGTAAAATAATCTCTAGACAATGAAATTGTCCTAACTGGCCTTCAAGTTTCAATATATCCTCTCCGTACCTCTAGTCACACAAAAATGAATTTTCGGTGTAGTTTCTTTCTGATTATAGAGTAAACTTTTAATTATTTTATTTTTGTCATTTAAACTCCTTTGTCTCTTCTACCAATATAACCCATGTTCAGGCTATGCTCAATGGGTAGAATGATTGAGATCGATTAGAAGACCAGAGAAAGTGTTTAAATTATAACTAATTCTGCATATACAAAATTATGCAAAGTGGTATATAATTTGTTTTATCAATTGAAAAGGATTGTCAAGGAGTTGGGATAAATATGCAAGTTGCAAAATCTCATTTCTTTTTCCCCTCACATCTGCATTAGCCCCCATCATTCTTTCACCCCCTCAAGCATGGTCTTCAATGGCGGAACATCTTAGGGGCAACCCCCCCGCCCCAAACCCCCCAAAAAAAAAGAACACAAAAAAATTCATTTTTTTTTGCATATATACATATTTAATTATATATATTTATACTTTTTATCTATATATATATATATATATATATATATATATATATATTTAATAAACATGGTAAGTTGGAATGTGTTATTTTGTATAAATGATATTGCTCTATCCAACCGGATTTTTCCAACTTAAAAATGTATTAACTTGCTTTTTATAATTAAAAAAAGATTATATCACAATTGAATATCAGCCTATATATAGTGAAAATATTTCAAGTTCAAAAGATAAACAGTTATAAGAGCTGAACGACAAATTCAATGATAAAAAAAAAAATCATAAGATCTGCTTTGATTTCTTAGGATACTCACAAAAATTGTTACATTCTTTGGTCTATGTTTGGAAATGCAATTATTTTTTAATAAATATTATATTAAAACAATTTTATATGTTTTGAGGTACAAACTTTGAATGGTGAATAAGTAAAAAATAATCTAATTTTTAAGTGTAAAATTCCCCTATAAGAAAAAGCATACTTTTAAAGCTTTTGATCATAAGCAAAAATAAATATTTTAGTATTTTAATTTTTTGTCAAAATAATCATAGGTATCAAACATTACAAGATATATATAAAATTATCTTATCATTATTTTTTAGTAACATATTATTCAAAAGTGATTTTTATATAATCTAAATAAAATATATTACTTTAAAATTACTTTTAGGTTAATACATCCAAACATAAAATTAGTTTTCAAACGTATACTTGATTATTAAAATAATATAATCTCACAACTAATTTAAATATACATTAGTATTGTCCTGTTAGTTATTTTTAAATTTTTTTTACATATAATATACATTTAATTTTAATTTAATTATCGTCATCTACATATTAAAAGTCCCCACCCCCAGCACCTAAAAAATAGGTTTTCTTCATGTTCCGCCACTGACGGTCTTTAACTTGGCCTCTGTTTATACCTCATTCTCTGCCTCCAGGTTTACAGCGATAAGTATGGGGATGAAACACACCAGATGATGCAACGATAGAGGATGAGAGAGAAAGGAGAGTTTGCTTTTTCTCGAGATGAGACCGACGGAAGTAGGTGGCGGGTGGTGGGTAGGTGACAGAGGTGGTGGCAGTTGGGAGGATGATTCTTAGAGGATGGGGCAGGAGAGGCCGCGTTTGGTGAGCATGATGGCAGCCGCCCAACACGACGCATAGAGAGAGAGTAAATGATGAGGTTGATGCCTGTTGCCAGTGCCTACTGGCGGCAGCGGTTTGATGACATAGAGATACATATAGGAAGGGTAAATTTGTGATATTAAAAATGTTACGTCACAATGAAAATTTATTTAAGAGTGAATATCCTATTTGGTCCCTTAAAATTTTTTTGTCGAACTATTTTGTTTTTCAAGAAAATAAATTAATTTCATGGTTCTTCAAGATTGAAAATAATAAACACATTAGTCTCTCTGTTAGTTTTTCGTTAGTGGACTTACACATATAACACAATACATTGATGACGCGTTATTAAAATGTTAAAGGCAAGCTAAATGAAGTTATTTTGTAACTTGTTACACTTAGTTTAGCGTCTAAAAAATGAGGCATTTGAAACTCTATCCCACTTCAAATGATATACACATCACTTAACATCATGTTAGTAGGTCAATATGCAATTCTATTAGTGTTTAAAAAATCGAATACATATAGAGGAACTAATGTGTTCTATTATTAAAATCTTAAGAGACTGCGAGTTGAATTTCAATTTTTTAGGAACTAAATAGTATTGTAAAATTTTTTTGAGGGACTACATGATATATTTACTCTTTATTTAATGTTGACAAAAAAAAGAAAAAAATATTTAATATATCATCTATTAAACCTAGAACAATGTGGTATTGTATTAAACAAACAATCATTTAGTACAGTACATATATATATATATATATATATATATTTCGAATTAGTCTTTAAACAAATGTAAAACATCAATTTAATTTCTTGAAAAGCTTGTGATAACAATTTGACTCTTGAAAAATTTATTTTCATTTTACTTTAATCAAAATGCTTGCATTTCTTCATTTCTTTTTTTTTTCTTTGCTTCTATTTATTAATTTTTTCTCTCTTATTCGATTCATTTCCATTTCACTTTAATCCTAAACCCTATACCCTAAGGACTAAATTGATACAATGATATTTTATAACTATAAAAATTAATAAGTTTTCGTAACCAATGCTCCTAAGAAATACAAAGCAATAATTTTTAAAGTTTTTTAATGCACCTGATACCTTATAAACTGCACAAACTTATTCTTCAACAATTTTTTTTTTTCATAATTTCTTAATGAATCATGAGGACCCTTAGAGCATCCGTGAAAAATGCAAAATTATTAATAAATAAAAAAGTACATGCGCAAAAAGTTTGGCATTGTGGTGGCTACTATCGATTATCGCTTCCTTATCTTTTGCTTAGGGTGACACTCGTTGCTCGCATGATTTTCAGGGACAGGGAGATAGCTAACTAGGAAACAACCCCAAATTTTTTATAACATTCAGAGCGTGTGCCTTGGTCATCAATTGTGCTTGCGTGCATTTGTCATCTCAATCATCCATCTCAATGGCCAGCATCCAATGCCTCCCAACGTGTGACTAACAATTATTACATTTTTTATTTCTTGACAGATTAATCTCTTCGATGTATGTAGCTCCTACAACTGGATAAATTCCTGATCATGAGATTCTTTTCATATATGTTGTTAGAAATCAGATCCCAGACTTGATATTTAAGTGGTTTTACAAATTATGTTATTTTTCATGGTTAATTCACAATTATTACTTACATAATTGGTTTCTAGATAACAATTAACAAATGTCTAGCTATTATGCGATCTCATTCAATAATATTCCACATGAAAAGTTATCGAATAGTGGGTGAAAAGTAAAAAATTGTTCTTGACATATGTACCCAGTAGCTTCATAATTTTTCCATGTGCATTGAATGGGGGAAATAATTAAAAAAAATTAAAAGAAAAGTATCTTTACTAACTTTATAATATGGATCTTGTTTTAATGGAAATGATAATCAAGATATTTTGTTTGCGGGTACGTTAAGGAAAGTAAAGAGTTTAAGTTATTATGTTAACCTCTAAATTATTTCAAGAGCTTAAAACCTAATTGGTAGAATTCGTTTGGGAGAAGTAATTTATATAATGATCTCCTTCTTGTAGTTTTTTTTTTAATTAAATGTCTCTGCCGAAAAATAAAATGACCGGATAGTTAAGTGACTTGGATTAGCAACACTTTCATGATTAGCCATCCATATCAAACAAAACTTTTTTTTTTCCACGAATATCTGTTTTATTAAAATGGTATAAGATGTCACATAGAATAAGAAAAATACAACCACCAAAAAAATAAAAGAAAAATGTTAAATGATGCAAAACAAACTTATAGATTGACGCACGAGCATATGAATATGAAAGTCAAGTAAACTTCATGGGTTTTGATTCTTAATCAATTTGCTCCCTCGTAAACTTCATATTCACATTCCTTCCTAACTGGTTATGCATACATATATATTGCTTATATATATATTGATATTGTAACAGAAGTACTAAAATTAATTCGTACTCCCCCACATTGCTCACGAGCTGAGTGTTAGGTTTGAAACAAAAAAAAATGGAGTGAAAAAATAGGACAAAATTAATTGTGATAATATTTACTATACAACTTGTATATGGCATTTATAAAAGTTTTATAGCCCTATTGTGCACTTTTGCTGATGTTTTGATCTTTATTTGGAATGTTCCTCCCTATCTAGTAGTTTCTGGTAAGAATACTTAAATACTTTAAGAGTAAGAAAATATATTTATTCTATTTTATTTAATAAATTATATATTAATTTTATGGGTTATTATTATTTCTTATTTTTTTTACATATTTAATGTAATAACTGATGTGTTATTTAATAAATAGAACAAAATAAATATATTTTTTTGCTCTCAAAAGCACCCAATAAATCCTCAGTATTTTATATATATATATATATAATGTGCTATTTAATAAATAAAATAAAATAAATATATTTTTTTCTATCAAAAGTAGGGTCTTTTTTTTCAATATGACATTTAAGTGGGGTATTTACACTAATATGAAGTTTTGAGGGATAGAATTTAAATATGGGAGAAAATTTTGAAGAATCTGCCTTTGGCCAATTAGGTAATTAAAAAAATAAAAAATAAAAAAAAGCCATCCGCCTTTGGCGGATTGAACCAAAAAATAAATAAAAAAGAATTTAAAAACGGGAAACAGCTTTCTTCTGACAAGTCTTTGACCATTCTCTTTTTAATTAAAGTTTTTATTAGGTAATTAAAAAAATAAAAAAAATAAAAGCATCCGCGGATTGAACCAAAAAAATAAAATAAAAAAGAATTGAAAAACGGGAAACTGCCTTCTGACAAGTGCATGTAAAGTACTGAAAAATGAAAAAGAATTGAAAAGCATCCGCCTTCTGACAAGTCTTTTGGCTAGTCTTCTTTTGGTTACAGTCTTTTGACTATTCTGGGTATGAATCCGCCACAGGCGGAAGTTTTAATTAAAAAATTAATTTTAAATTCCGCCAAAGCGCTTTGACTATTAAATTATTTTTCATACTCTATATAAAGCTTCAAGTCCGCTCATACCATGCATACTAGTGTTAATATTCAGTAGAGGGGTTGGAAGAATGTCAGTTTCTTACGTGAGAATGGAAAAAAACATCTGAGAGTATTTACAAAGGAGTGACAATGAATAGTTCAGTAAATATAATAGTTTATTTTGATGGTGAAATTATTATAAATATTAATGAGGGTGTCATATTTTTATGTGAGAAGCCATTTTGTTTTTTTTATTCCCTACACTTTGTCATATACAGAGCTACAAAATTGGTTATGTCAATTGATAAATAGTGACGCTCCAAAAAAAGTCATAACAGTAAAATACAGGTGTCCTATCTCAATTTTTGGCGATTTCAGGCAGTTCCAAGCAGTTGCAATACGAAATGACAGCGATATTCAACAAATGTTTATGATACATCAACAGTATCAACAAGACATTCCTGCCATTGAATTGTATGTTGATTTTGAAGTTAATGCTGGGAATGTAGAATATGGACCAGTCACATTTGTAGATGAAGACGTAGAATTGGAAGCAATGGAGGAAGAGGATGATGAAGATGACTATGGGAGTGGCGATGAATATACTGAGGATGATGCATATGATAATGCTGATAATGATGTAGATAATGATGGGATGCCAAACAGAGTAAGTGGACAACATCTAAATAATGAGCCATCTTTCATGCGTGATTTGGATTTGGAAGCTATGCAAGTATCAGAGTTTCCGGAGTATGCAAACATGGGTATGTACCTCTTAATTTTTTTAGTTGATTGTTTTTAATTGATCATTTTTAGTTGATCATTATTCAGTTAATTTAACATCTTTTAGGTGATTATATTTAGTTATTTTTTTAATTGATCGCTTTTAGTTAATTACATGCACAATTTTATATAATTTTAGTTGATTATTATTTAGTTGATTTAATTTTTTTTATCATTTTCAGTTGATTATTTTCTTTTTTTAGTGGATCACTTTTAGTTGATTCCTTTGATTGGTTATTTAGATGATTTATTATCTTTTGTGATTGATTATGTTTGGTTGATTTTTTTTGTTGACCATTTTTAGTTGATTCTTTGAATTGATCCTTTTAGTTCATGA
This sequence comes from Dalbergia cultrata, assembly GCA_031216105.1. NCBI lineage: Eukaryota > Viridiplantae > Streptophyta > Magnoliopsida > Fabales > Fabaceae > Dalbergia > Dalbergia cultrata. Next base: position 51,116,420 of record CM062345.1, read on the forward strand.
TTATTTTTAGTTGATTCTTGTAATTGATTATTTTATTTTTAGTTAATTAGAGGCATAATTTTTATGTAATTGTAGTTCATTATTATTTATATGATTTATTTTTTTGGTTGATTATATTTAGTTAATTTTTTTAATTGATTACTTTTAATTGATTAGAAACACAATTTTATTTTTATGTAATTTTATATCATTATTATTTAGATGATTTATTATTTTTTGTGGTCGATTTTTTTAGTTGATTAGAAGCACAATTTGATGTAATTTTAGTTCACTATTATTTAGATGATTTATTGGTTCTTTTGGGTTGATTATGTTTATTTGATTATTTTTTTAGTTGATCATTTTAGTTCATTATTTAGATGATTATTTTTAGTTGATTCTTTTAGTTCATTATTTTTTTAGTTGATTCTTGTAATTGTTTATTTTATGTTTTAGTTGATTAGAAGCACAATTTGATATAATTTTAGTTCACTATTATTTAGATGATTTATTAGTTTTTTTGGGTTGATTATGTTTAGTTGATTATTTTTAGTTGATCATTTTAGTTCATTATTTAGATGATTTTTTTTAGTTGATTCTTTTAGTTCATTTTTTTTAGTTGATTCTTGTATTTGTTTATTTTATTTTTAGTTGATTAGAAGCACAATTTGATGTAATTTTAGTTCATTATTATTTAGATGATTTATTATTTTTTAGTTGATTATATTTAGTTAGTTTTTCAATTGATTATTTAGAACCACAATTGTAGTTGACTATTTAATTATGTTTTTGTAGGTGATTCCGTTGTGAATGGCGAACTGTTTGTTGGAATGATATTTAGTAATAGGGAGGCAACTATAGAAGCAATTAAGGCATATAGCATACTCAGAGGAGTGGATTATAAAGTGTTGGAGTCAGAACCGAAGACATTTTATTGCAAATGCACACAACATGATAGAGGTTGTGGATGACTTCTTAGAGCTAGTTTAAGGAAAAATAAGGGCTTTTGGGAAATTAGGAAATACAATGGGCCACACACTTGTAGCACTACGAGGATTTCACAAGACCACTCAAAGTTGGATTTCGACACTATTGCACAATTTATAGAGTCCATGGTACAGTCTGATCCATCTCTTAAAGTTAAAATTGTGATTGCAGAGGTTTTCTCTCGGTATGGGTATACAACATCCTATAGAAAAGCATGGACGGCAAAGCAAAAGGCCATCGAAAAAGTCTTTGGCAATTGGGAACGCTCGTATGAGGAGTTACCACATTGGTGTGGAGCTATGTGTGCTGCCATTCCAGGTTCAGTTATTCGGTTTGATGCTGTAGAGGCATATCGTGGTGATGAATTGGTGCCAAATTACCGATTGTTTCGTCGGGTGTTTTGGAGCTTTGGTCCATGCATTAGGGCATTTAGACACTGCAAGCCACTAATTCAGATAGATGGGACACATTTGTATGGGAAATATAAGGGAACTTTACTGATTGCAGTTGGACAAGATGGCAATAAGAACATTTTGCCGATTGGTTTTGCTATTGTGGAGGGAGAGACTGCAGATGTATGGCAGTTTTTTCTAGATCATCTCCGTAGATATGTAGTAACCCAAGACGGGGTTGGTGTTATTTCTGATCGCCATGAGTCAATTAAAGCAGCAATAGCCCGAAGCAATGGTCAGTGGGAACCTCCAAGAGCATTTCATAGGTACTGCATTAGGCACATTGCTGCTAATTTCTTAAGGAGATTCAAGGCACCCCACCTGCACAGAATTATCATGAGCATGGGTAATTTACACTTTACTTGCACTTATATTTGTTAATTTCATTGCCTGTGAAATGATTTTCATAAATTAAAATTTTAAAAACATTGTTCTCTACAGGGTATTCAAGGAGTGAGAATGAATTCAACAATCACTATGAGCGGATCCATGAACGTAGCTCCCGATATACAGATTGGCTTGATGAAATTCCACGAGAAAAATGGGTGCAGGCATTTGATGGTGGATATCGATGGGGGCACATGACCACAAATCTTGTGGAGTGCATGAATTCTGTGTTAAAGGGGGCTCGCAATCTTCCAATCACATCACTAATAAGAGTAACATATTTCCGATTGGCTGAGTTGTTTGCTAGGAAAGGTGAGGAGGCATATGCACGGAAAAATGCAGGTTATGAGTTCTCAGAAGCTGTCACAACAAGACTACAAAAAATAGAGCAAGCAGCCAGAAACATGATAGTGACCCAATTTGATAGGCAAAATGAGTCTTTCCATGTTAAAGAACAAATCAGTAGGGAGGAATACAAGGTTGATTTGAAGCACAGATATTGTGATTGTGGCGAGTTTCAGATTGATCGAATTCCTTGTCGTCACGTGATTGCCGCCTGTGATAGCAGGAATTTTGAATGGCGAGGTTATGTTGATGATGTTTACAGAATAGAAAAGGTTTGCAAGGTGTACAAGAGACAGTTTGGGGTTATAGGGCACCAAAGTACATGGCCCCAATATAGAGGTCCAGTGATTTGTCCTAACCCTTCTTCAAACCGCAAAGCAAAAGGACGCCCCAAGAGTACTCGATTCCTTAATGAGATAGATATGCGTGGACCTCGACGTTGTGCTCTTTGTCGAGGTGAAGGTCATAGTCGCAGCCGCTGTCCACACACTCCTGGCCCAAGTTCATAGTCATGTCATTTTATCGTGTTTCATGGATTCTATTGTGTCATTTTATTTTATTTTTTGGATGTTATTCTGTCATTCTATTTTGTTTCATTGATGTTATTGTGTTTGTTTATTGGGTTTCATGGATATTATTGTCTTATTTTATTGTGTTAATTTAAAGTTTGTATCAAAGTTATTGTGATCCTTTTTTTTTTGTGTTCCATTAACAAGATATGCATCAAAGTCCATACAGAGGAAGTCCATAATTAAAAATATAAAAAAATACATCATAAAAATTCTATCAACAAGAAAATAGAAATACAAACTAGGAAGTCCATACATAAAAGTACCATACACTCAACCTCCTTTACGACCTTTTCCCTTCCCTTGTGGTGGTGGTGGTTGAAATGGTGAAGAGCTAAACCTTTTAGCCGGTTTCACATGTTCCCTTGGCCGTAATGCATGACGTATAGTTCCAACAGTCTGTTTGGCAGCATTTCCTAATACACTCATAAAGCCATGGGATTGTCTTCTTCCTTGATCTCCTAAATCAACTTTACCCTGATCTATGCCATCCTGATCAACCATGCCCTCATCTGACCTACCCTGGTCACCTATTTCTACATGTCCCTCACCTTGTTGCCTTGCATATTGGGCAGATGCAGATGCCGCAGTATCTTGGAGACTTTGCATCATCTCGGCGTTTGCCCAATGTGTACCGGGGGATAACATCTGTGAAACTGGCATATCAAATTGGAGTTCCATTTGTGGCCGGTAGTCGTCATTCATTTCGTTAGCTGGATTTATATTGAGGTCAAGGTTACCTTGTGCAGATGATTGACCACCAAAATAGGCGAAATCAAAGTTTCCTGCAACAGGAGTAAAGTGAGCAGACAATCTTCCACTGGACAATGACCCAGTAGACCTTGCAGGACCACCAGTGTGGCTGCCAAAAATAGTAACAGAATGCCGTGGTGGATCTTGCATTTGCGCAATTTCCTGTATCTGTGGACCACCAGTATGGCGGCCAAAAACACTAACTGAATGTCGTGGTGGATCTTGCATATGTGCAGTTTGTTGTATCTCTGGACACCAGGGGTATTGGCTATGAGGAAATTGTAATATGTTCACATCATAATAGAAAAAGTTATTGGAATGCTGAAACAAAGGTTGATGGTCATGAGGGGCTTCTGGTTGGATGGGGGGTGCTTCGTCTACTTCTTGGGGGAGTACTTCACCTGTATTATCTTCCAGTAGTTCATCTTCTTCATGGATAGGGGGATGATCTGCTACCTCAGGAGACAACCGTATAGCTCGAGTATGAGATAAATACCAAGACCTATACAACTCAGAAGGCTGATAATCAATAGTGGGAGTTCCAGATAATACACGATTTGCACGTTGGTACCACATTGCCACCCAGTGTTGATGTTTTCTTTCCCAATTGGTGGGCAGTGCTCCCCTCAAGTCCTTATTATGGAATCCCTGCAGATTAGGTTGATTGAGAGGAACTTCTTGGTTCAACCCAAATTGTCGCATAACTCGATCAGTTGGGTGCAACTCCATCACTTCAAAACATAGAAGTGAAGTAACAACTGAGAATAATTGCCACTCTGCCTTAACATCATCTGGAATAAGAGCATTAATCATAGGATCCAGATATGGTTGCCATAGAAACTGCACAACCAAAAATACATCAAATATGCAAATAATAATAACTGTGGTGACCACAAAAAATTGTACAATATTTCAAATATTTACCTGATGCCCCAAGTTATCTATCAGCGCCCTTATTGTGTGATGGTCCTTTAAATTATTGTTGCATGGGTAACGTGGTCGCTTCCATCTATGAGACATTATCTTAATTAGATATTAATTATTATTTTAACAAAAACTATAAAGAAATTAAAGAAAAAGTTTATTACCTCTGAGTAAGGGGAAAAACAAATGGGGAAGATGGTATGGGAGCTAAAAAGGGCATCCGCTGCCAGGCCCATACCTGTAGTAGAACAACTCATCCATTGATTTCTTTAGGTTCCATACGAGTAGCACGACACAGCCCCCGAAAAAGTACAGCAAGGCATGCTGAGCCCCAACTATATGATCCAACTTGCTCTAAATTTTTGAGCAATTGTAAGTACTTTACATGCACTTCAGCAGTGCTCTTATCGGGTAGAATGCATTGGCCTAACAAAGCCATTATGAAACCACGAGCAATTTGTTGTATTGCCAAATCAGAATTGGCTTCCAGGTTTCCATTTACAAAGTTTAACCAATTTAAATTTATTGCACCTTCACTAAAATCTTCTGGCCCAGGACGACCACCCAATAGATATTGGCACAAATCGAGAAGTGCTTCATAGCTATTAATAGTAGATCCAATGACAGGCCGACCATTTATCGGAAGCCCTAATAGAACAGCAACATCCTCCAGTGTGATGGTGCACTCCCCGCATGGAAAATGGAAAGTATGAGTCTCGGGCCTCCACCTCTCAACCAATGCTGAGATTAGCTTTTGATTCACCGCTACGTCACCAATTCCCACAAAATGGAGCAGACCAGCACGTTGCACATAACCCTGTATCTGACTTCTCATTGCAAGCAATTTCAAATGTCGAGCTCGCATACGTCTTGCTGTCTGTTAAATTTAGAATGAAATTATTTTCCCTCAAATAAATTGATTTAACAAAAAATTAAATTAAAATATTCTCTAAACTAACAAAAAATATGAACTTATAAATTTACTATTAAAATATGATCAATCTTTTAAGTAATTCGATTTTATAAAGAAAAAGGAAAAAAAAAGAAGATATATTAATTACACAAAAAATTTATTGGAAACAGAAAGATAAATTAATTTTGTCAAAAAAAAAGAAGAAAAAATTGAAGACATTGATTTTGTATGTGGCACTAGTCAAGTATTCTTTTTTTGTCAAAACAGAAGAAAGATATATTCTTTTTTTGTTTAATTGCATAAATTTATTCAATAACTACTTCCCTATCAAATATTAAATATACAGAAGATATATAAAATATAAATTTAAATAACAAAATGAAAAAGTAAAAATACATTACATTTTGCTCTAGAACTTCAACAACAATGTGACCATCTGAATCCATTGTGTTATCAATTTTCACCATATTTTCTCAATTAAATATCTCTCAATTTTTTTTTCTCAATCTCTGTCTCTATTTTGCTTCTCCTTTCTCGCTTTGCTTTATTCACTTGTTTCATAACTCCATCCTCTACTCCTTTTATAACTCCTCTTGTCTCTCAATAACCCCTCACGATTCCCTCATAGCTCCATTATTTTTTCCATTCTTTGGTTGAATCATTTCAGCCTGCCTCACTTCAATAAAAAAATTTATCAGAAACATGCAAAGGAACAGAAGATCCGTGAGCCTTTTCTGCCTACATTATTTTTTCCATTCTTTGGTTGCATTATTTCATCCTATATCCTTTCATTTCAGTCAAGTACTTCATCAGAAACATGCAAATGAATAGAACACCCGTGAGCTTTTACTTTCTCCATTATTTTTTCCATTCCTTTGATGCATCATTTCAACCTATTTGCATTCACTTCAACAAATATTTCATCAGAATGCAAATGAATAGAAGAAAACCGTGAATTATACTGCCTCTAGCTAACTTCCCTGTTGATAACGTGGCCCTTTATAGCCATGGAGTAGGTGCTGGTCCTCATTATCAAGGGGTCCCTGCCACGTACTTTCCACTTACTTTATCAAGATGCTCATGTTGATGATGGTTGCACTCCAAGATTGAAGGTCAATGGTGGTGTCAGTTATAAGCGTGGAAATTGTTGGCATGACATCTTTGATGCCATAAGTCAAGCCCGTAAATTTGTGTATATTGTGGGGTGGTCTGTGTACTACAATGTTAGACAACCGTTAGCTCCCTCTCGCAAAGACGCTGCCCTTCCGTGTAGGGCCCCGCGCCCGCTGTGTCCTCGCTTTTGCGTGGTCCGCCGCCAAAGATGAATCCGCCACAGGTGCCATCAAGAACAGAGATTCCCCGACACGCCAGTCGAGAATCGCCATCGCCATCGCCATCGTCAGACCGCCAAAGGCGTGGTCCGAGTCCGCCACAGCCGCTTTCGGAGTTTACCACAGGCGCCTTCTGGTGCAGAGTTTCGACGCGACACCTCGCCAGTTTGTGTCCGATCTTTCTTCAATTAAATCCGCCTTTAGCGGATTAATTTTGATCATATATAGATAAATTACCCCATAATCACAGATATCAAGATATCACCAACCAAAAACAATATGAAAATTATTTTTCCTCAAAAGCATCCAATAATTCCTCATTATCATATATATATATATATATAGAGGTTATCCCAAAATAGGGAAACCAAGCCAAACAAGTCTACCATCGCCAATGCAACAGTTACAACACTTACATGCATGATATATCAACTATTCTACACTTAACACATACACGAACCATACATTTCCACGCCCGTATCTCATCATGAGTCTGGTCTTCCTCTCGATTCCTTTCCATTTAGTGTATAGTTCCTGGCAGCAGATATCAGCAAACCATTCTGTGACAGCACACAACCCGCAGCCGCACATGCATTCCTCAAGCTTGTAGTCTTCACAGTACGCCGGCCCTTCTTTATTGCCCAAGAAAACAGTTTCCTTTTGCATCAGCCTCGAATCATTCCATTGCAAAAGGAATTTACTCCAAAGCCAAGGTGACATGCACAATCCACGCCTCCTACAGGTGAACGAAATGTTAGAACATGTTAGCGATCGAGTCCTAGACCATTTGTTAGACGTTTATTATTAGTTATATTTTTATTAATAAAAAATATTTATTTTATTTTATTTTTTATTATTATTATATTTACATGTTACATATAATGATAAATATATCCATAATTGATTGTTAATATTATGATATGGATATTTGTTAGAGAACAAGATATTTGATAGACTTATTATAAAATCACTGCATGAATTAATAACATAAATGATTCTCATAATAGTTACGTAAAAATCCTTATACTTGAGTTTAAATAGTTTCCTACATAAAGAACATTATTTTTTTATATAATAAAACGTTATCTTTAACCAGATAATTATAAATATTGTGGTTAAATATAATATAATTTATGGAGAGGATGGTGACTAAACAAGATGAGATTTGTCCCTCTTTTTTTAGAGGGATATTTACTAGACCCCTTGACAAGTGAGGTTAAGAAATGCACAGCGTGCTCAAATGAATTGAAAAGAGTCATTAGTGTCATTTGATTTATCAATCTACTTGAAGATCGAGAAATTATATTTGAACGATATAAGGATGACATTGTTCATGCCTTATGTTCAAATTAGATATCGTGCGATAAAAAGATTATGACATGTTCTATTAGTTAAGTTAATATAGGCTTTAATTTATTATTACTTGGGTTAGTCATAATGTATTTCTAAAAGCCACTTATAACTTGTAGGCATAATAGTGGTATTGGGCCTACTACCAATGTCATATAATCCAATTGGGCCGCACACTAACAATGTAGTGAACAGATTAGGTTTTTTTTAGGAATTCAAATTTTAAATATATAGATATTAAAGTTTGTTATTCTGTTTTATATTATCTGATAATATAAATTTAAAATTTGATGATAAATATATTGAATATCATAAAATCAAATTTAAAAAAATTTGTTTTCAGATTCTGAAAAATATATTTTTTTTTTAACTGAATATCTTCTTCCTAATTAGATAGAAATGTGTATCTCTCTATAAATAGAAGAGATACGGATTTCAATGAGATATGCGTGTGACATCTTCAAAAACAGAGAACAACAGTGATGAAAACTCTAAACCTTTGGTTTGGAATCACACCGAGCTAGCACTCAATAATCATTTGTGACCATTTGTGTGTGAATACTAATAGAGGGTGGTCATTCATTAAGCAACGCCTACAGTCCAAACATGGGAATTGAGTTTTGTGGAAGCACGTTCCTAGGTACATAATTTGATCCCTACCTTTGAACTAATCAATTCACATGAATCTAGTTTTAGGTTTTGTAAAAATTTTAAAACTTCATTGCACAGTCTATATTATACGATTGTATAAAAACCAAACACCCGTTCCATAAAGCCATCAAGATTTTCATAGTGGTGTAAAA
>CM062345.1:54101212-54144563 GCA_031216105.1 Dalbergia cultrata
ACAAAAATTGTGATTGGTTTTGTTTGCATTGCAAACCAAACTAAGCACAATCAGACAGGAATCCTCTGATTTTGTTTCCTGGAAATACGGGTACCAGGAAGTATCCAAGAAAGAAAACTAGCATATTGTGTTTAGTATATTTTCACGTCATTTGCTTGTGCAGAAAATCGGTGGGACTCACAGTTACTATTTTCTTCTTATCTGTGAGCAGAAAACCGGGAAGCAAGATTGAAAAAATGTGTAAATGACATTTATAACCCTTGTAAAAAGCAAAGTAACTTTAGTTTTAATAAAATTTTAATATTTATATTTAACTTGTTTTTATTGAAAAATAATTTCAAAATAAATTTAATAATTTCAATATTAACAAATTAAATTGATTTTAATATTGTTATAAAATTATCTATTAATTTAATTCACAAAAAGTGTTCAAAATAAACGAAAATGATGCTTTTATTTTTATTACAACAAGGATATATTTGTCAATTTAGTATAGCTGTCATTTTTTCTATTTTTTTTTCATCCAAACATAATACACACAAACACACACACACACACACACACACACACACACATATATATATATATATACAAACACTCTTCTCTTCACTTTCTTTTCTCTTACTTTCATTTAGGGCTCATTTGGTACACCTAATAGAATAAGATTGGGTATGATAAGATTTGATAGTAAAAATCTGAAATTTTTTTAATACTACACAATGTTTGGTGTGACATTATAAAAGATACTATAATTTATATTATATTATTTATTTACATATAATTCAAACTATACATAAATATTAAATAGAGGTAAAATTATTATTTTTAATTATTTAAGTATAGTTTTAAAATATATAATATTATCATTTGTTTATAAATAACCATAAATTTTAAATAAATATTAAATAAAAAATAAAATTTATTAATTATTTAAATATAATTTTAAAAATTAATTTATTATTATTTAAAATTTTAATTTGAATTAAATTTTATTTATGTTAATATTGTATAACTAATTATTATTTAAATAAATTACAAAAACGTAGAAGTATTCTTTTTAAATAATTTAATAGTTTTATAGCATTTTTATCATAATTATTTAAATTTTAATTCAATAATAATTATTGGATTAAAATATTTTATTATTATTTCTTAGTCTTATCTATCACATATTATTTATTATTTATTTATATATTTTAGAATTTGTTGTTATATTGATTATTTATCTATGGATTTATATTAAATATTTATTTTATATATCACATATTATTTATTATTTAATTTTTATTTATTATTATTTATGTAATTTTATTATAATTTATTTAAACTATTTATTATTTTTTATAATATTTATTTTTTAATTAAATAAGAAAAATAAACTTTATACATTAAAAACTCATTAGACTTTATCTTACCTCCATAAACTTGATTAAGTTATTTATTATTTTAACTTATAATAGAGATTTAAAGGATAAATTTATACAATATATTAGTCGTATACCAAACAATGGATAAGTCATCATCATTATATTTATCCTATCATTTCTTATATGAGCTGTTGAATTGGGCCATTATAATCTAAACATACCATAAATGTAAACACCTATATTTTAATTGGGGATTCTAGTAGTTAATCGCTAATTTGGGTGAAGTGCATGAGGCTATGTCAACCAAAGGAATCATTGAAGAAGGATCATCACCACTAACAAAATCTGACATAGTTGATAAGGTGACTGTATCCTTTAAGCATGTATTAGGAGTTCGACTCCTGTCATGTGTATAGAAAGGGGGCTTTGTTGGGAGATGCAAAACTCACTTCGGTGATCTCCACGTCTCGGAGAGATTTGTCCTTGGCTACTAGCCAGGGGATATCCTTTAGCAATAAAAAAAAAAAAAAAAGAAGAAGGATCATCACCAAGCTTTCATGTTGAAGATCACTTCTGCAAAGGGAAAAATATCTTGAGCCCACAATCCCACATTAAGATGTCCTTGCAAAATATTACTCTTTCACTTGCTAAAGAGTTACATTGATTAAAGAATTATGACATACTAACAGTGGATGTCATGAGGTGAAAAAGAAAAAAGCAAAAAAGAAACCAAAATAAAGTTAGTATAAAATAATTAATTTTTATTAAAACTCGAAAAACAACAAAAATCAGATGAAATAACAAAACTTTTCAAAAATGACAATTAATTATTCTGGATAGAAAGGAGTATTTGATTGAATGATGCTACAATTATAACATTCAGGGAACAATAGTCGATACATTGTTTACATATGAAAAGTGTCATTTATACATTATTATAAGTCATTATATACATAATATTATTTTCACATAAATATATACTATTTCTTTTTTGGTGCATAAATATATACTATAATATACCACCCATCATTCATTCATTCAAAAAATTATAGTGAGTAACCGCATGTTTGTTTTCCTAGTCACTTTTTATAACGCTGCCTTGGAAACGATTTAAAGTATGATTTGTTTGTTTGCATTGCAAACCAGAAGAGGTATCATTTGTTAATTATACTATATCCTATATAGCATTCTCACAAAAGAGAAGTTATTGGATACTCATACAAAATCGGCGAGAATTGTACTATATGCCGGTTTATAAAGTTTATATTTCAACTTTGAATAGTGTGCTCGCACTAGTTTGCATCTTTATATACGAAACATAATTTATTAGTATTATAGAATACAATCCTACCAACACCTAAAAATTTCTCCTTGCAAAACATCGCTCAACAATGTTGCCATTGTCTAATGAATTTTAAAAAAGTGCTAGAAGAGTATTATTCTATAATAGATAGATAAATATATCTAATTCAAATTAGATTAGTTAGAGTATCATTAGAGTTTAATAAACTTTAAATACTAGTAACTTAAACAATATATATAACAGCGAAATTAAAAAAAAAAAAAACCAAGAACTGTGAGGATGCAAAAGAGAAAAAACAGTAACCATACTAATAATAATTAATAAACAAGGGCTTTATTTTCAAATAAAACAGTGCCCTAAGTTTTTGTTTGTCTTTTTTTAATTCTGCTGGTCTTAAAAGTGGGGCAGAGACATAGGCATAGGCCCCATCATGGTGCTGTGATTGCAGTTGGAGTTGGACATGCTAGCAACTTCTTCCAAATGCAACGCCTCTCGCTGCATCTCCTCATACGTCATGCCACTTCCACGAACATTACTACCCATCGCCATTGCAGCGCAGCACTCCGCGAACCCACGTCCACCATCAACATTCACTTCATTCTGACTCGTGTACACGGGCACAGAAATGGGTCCATCGAAGCCAAGCAAGGGAGAAGAACACCCAACAATGTCGTTGTTGTTGGTGCCAGGTTCACCATTGGTTACCGGCCCCATAATAAGTGTACCTGCATGGTCTCCAATGCTGCCGATGTTGTTGATTGCCTTGGGCAACGAAAACGGCACCATTGAGGAGCTCTCTACACCACCCATCACAAAGCTGCTCCCATTGGTTGTGATGGTGGTGTAGGGAATTGAGAAGTTCGCAGAAGCAGCACCACATTCAGGACACTTAATCAAAGCCTTTCAAAAGTCCAAGAAAAACATTAAAAACACATTAGAAAAAAAAAACAATGAAAATGGTCAATAAATGTAAAAGGGAGCATTAATTCACTTATAAAAAATTGGATTGATCACCTCAACACACACGTCAGCTTACATATAAAATGCGCAAAATAATCATTAAATATAATACAATATGAAGCCAGCTTGATATAAAGCTTATCCTAAGGTGATGTTTTAACTTGTTTTTATAGTTGTGTTGGGAGGCAGATAAAAATTGAAGACAAATGCAATCAACACGGCCGTGATCACCGTTACGATACGGTTACAGAGTGCGCTGCAATGGCTACATTTCAATTGCACTGCAGTTGTGGATTACAATTATGATTAATTGCAGATGGCAACTCGAAATCATACACCTTGAAAACACTTTATAGAAAAAGTAAATAAATAGTTGTTTTAGAAAACCAAGCATGAATGCATTAACACATCAAATTGTTTTCATGATCAATGATTCTTCATTGATTCAAATATTTCAATACTTATTCATTTTTGGTAAAATTTTGGGGTGAAGAAATTGCTGAATAAAAAAATTAACACAAATTTACCTTCATATAATAGAATTGACTCAAACCAGATTAGTTAAATTATTGAAACATGTGGATGTCTCGAGAAATAAAGGCCTAAATGGTGAGTGTAGATACCTGGGAGCGATAGGTGATGCCATCAGGCTTGACGACAAAACCAGCTTCATTGGCAAGTTGGCGAAGAACAGCATTGATGTCAGAACGGTGAGAGAGACGGTAGCCGCCATGCTTCCTCAACCCTTTGAAGATGTTGGTTGTGATTGCCCTTCTCATCCTTTCCCTCATCTTCGTCCTCTCCTTCTCATTCTCGCTCCTTTTCTTTCCACCACCACCCTTCATCATTCACTCTTTCTCCCTCTCCCCCTCTCTCCTACTCTCTTTTCTTTCAGTTACCGTGTTTCTATCTCTATATCAGTGAGTGGGACGCTAGCTAGCTTTGTCTTCGTGTTTTTCTAGGTGGAGAGATAGTATGGTGAAAAAGCATCAAAACATACAATAAAATGGTTTTATTTGAAGGGTATTGGTGTAGCTCATTATTTTGTGCATAAAGGTGGAGGTTTTGGATCGAACGACTGTAGAGTTTGCCACGTGGACAAGGGATAGAAGTTGGCGGTGGTGATCCTATGGGTTTCTGCATGACTCAGAAAAGGTATAGTAGTATTATTTGTTGGTTACGGATTTATTCAGTCACGTGGGGGTCACATGTTTGCAACTGTAGTCCATTGGACAAGGTTGATCTGCTTTCTTAATTAAAATGGGAGAGGAAATCATACAAGGTAAAATTAGGGTAAACAAGGGGGAAATTTTCTTAATTCAAATTTCTTAAACATGGGATCTTAGATTCAATTTTAAGATTTACGTGTATGAATAAAACATCATTGAGAAGGGTTTTCGCTTAAGTATCCAATATAAATTAGTAGATTAGTCTTTGCCAAATAAAAAAAAAAAACTCTAATAAAATGGCCAAATCATATTAAATGCTGAATAATACTATAAATACTATCTTCTTCCCCTTTTTTTATAGTGTTCTAAGAGAGGATGAATGTTAGCACAATGGTAAGGTTGCTACCTTGTGACCTAATGATCACATATTCAAATCCTAAAAATAGTATCTTCACAAAACAAAGGTAAGGCTGCCTGCATCTAAGGGTAAAATTGCGTATATTTAGCTTTCCCAAACCCAACCAAGTTGAAGTCTCATACACTGGGCCGCCCTTTTTTATAGTGTTCTAAGAACTTCTTGCAAAAGAAAGTGAGACGAGCAAGGAAACATTTCTATAATTAGTATGTGTTTGATTCTGCATTTGTAAAATTGGTTTCAGATAGAATTAATTTAGTTAAAATTGATTTTAAAATAAAGTAATTTATGTTTATTAATTTCTGTACAAGTAATCATGACATAAAATAATAGTTTCTTGTCTCTCATAGAAGGAATGGTTAAAGGATTGGTTTAGTTAGGAAGCCAAGGGCAGAGAGGAGAAAGGGGTTCTAGTGTTGTTGGCGGACAGCACAGAATGGAGGCATGATAAGATGTCTTGTGGGGATTAAATTGATAAGGCCTATAAAGGAAGGGTATCAGTGATTGACCGAGAGATCCACAACTATGCCTCACTAATACTTCTATCACCATCAACAAGCAACTGAGAGACCAAAATATCTAAATTATGTGCATATATTTGTTCAGACTTGAAAATATGATCCCGTAAATAAAATAAAATAAATATGATTAAAAGTGGTTTGCTATGCTTAGAATAATAAGGAAAATGATGGTTAGGATTTAGGGTTTTAGCATATTTATTTTGACTCTCTCTTGGCAAAGGTTCTCTTCTTTATTAACCAGTGTATTGAGGATTCTATCCTCGCTTTGGGAATAAAGTTGCTTTAAAACCTTTGGTCAGCATCCAACCCCTATAATGGGCCTACAATATTTGAAGGGTTTAATGACTACGTTCAACAATGAAAACCCTAGGAAGACCCAAAAAATTTCAACTCTCTCTCCTCCATTTACAAAAAAGGTAATATTTTTAGTTGGCTAAAAGAAATTTACTTATAGTTTTAAACTCTTTTGAAAATTATATAAAAGATAAAGACAATTTTTTTATAATGTAAAATATATGGTAACAATATATCAAAATTAAGCTGAAAAATTACTCTTTTGATAATCTATTTTCATTGATTTAAACTTACCAGATAAAAAGCTCACTCTCATCATGACAATTATCCTTTGAAGCGTTAATTTGTCACTGTATGTAGAATTCACACTTAATTTGAGACTATGAAAATATGACTTTTTGGAGATGGGTTTCTAAACCTATACGTTAATAGATAGATAACATGACGTTATATTAAGGGTCCATTTGTTTCGGATTTTAAAAGAGTGATTATAAAACTTAAATTTGAGAGTTAATCCTCAAGTTGGCTCTGACAATTTCAACATCACACTAGTTGATTCCTGATAATGTCAAATGTTGGACAGTTAGTAGTTTCTAAATGGAAAATGTTAACGATGTTAATGAGATGGGTATCTAAACCACGTCAATTAATCTCTTCCAGTACTAAAAAAAAAGTCATCCTTAATTCCCTTTCCTTCATCCTCACCACCACCACCACCAACCGCTTTTCAACCCACAAAACCCTTCACTCCATCAAACCCCAACCCATACAAACCTTTTCCTTTATTATTATTATTATTATTATTATTATTATTATTTGTCTGATTGCATTCCACAAAACCTAGCAAACTTTTATCCGATGCCATTGAACTAGGGAGCCAACTTCTCACTATGGTGCATCATTCTCACTAACACCTACCCTTTTGTGATACTCGAGGTACACGTGTTAGTAAAAAAAAAAAATTTCTGTATAGCCTTAGGATCCCCCAAACCCCACCCTTGTTTCCAGGTCCTGAATTTTACTGAGTTTAGATCTTATAGCTCCTTGAAGGGCTATATGATAGAGCCATATTCTTGAGATCAAAAGTCCCAGTAATTGTTCTTAAGAGGAAAAAAAGTTAAAGAGCAATTTTTAATGAATTTTATGAAATCTTTAAACATTTCATTTTTAGTCCACAAGCTTAGAAAATCTGGAAGATTCCCGGATTTGAACTAAAATCCACAATTTGGATTCTGATATGTTGGGATTTTAATTTTTATGATATTTTATTTGAATCCAAATAGAGGGTATTCCCTTATTTATATTTATGTTTTAAAGTTAATGAAAAGTAAAATAAATGGGAACATTAACTTAAAATGAGAACATTAACTTAAAATTAAGAAACGTAAATAATGTTATTTGGTGCTATTGCTGTATAATTCTGCAAAATAGCCTTGTTGCAGCAAGTTATGTTTGCTTTAGTGAGCAGATGAGACAGGAGGCTTGCTGCAGCGAGATATGTTGCTACAACGAGTTATTATTTCTCCATGTTCACTGAAATGGGATTTATTCACTGCGGCGATCAGGCTTGATGTCATCACAGTACAGAATAATACAGTTTCAATAAGCGAGATCCCCACCCCTATACAACACCCCAAGCTCGGGTTTCTCATAGAGAAACCGAGCCCCATCACCCCCAACACACATTTCCTCACCTCCTTTTTCAATATAACCCCATTTCTCCTTCTCCAAAGATTAAAGGTAAAGGATTTTATGGATTTTGTTACCTTCTTCCTCTCCTTCCTATGTTCTAGGATCTAAGTGTTGTCTTTTCTCTCATTGTTGTCAAGTAGGGGGTGCTCCCCAAATGTTATCAGAGTTGATCTAGGGTTATTTGGAGATACCCATAGATTGTTTATGAGTCCTTGTTGCTCTATGGTAGTTGTTGGTGTCATTCTAAGTTTCAGAGGTCAACTTGGTGGTACCCACATACTCCCAACTTCAAACGGTGAGTGAGTTCAAACTCATGACCTTATTTTAGCAATTATGATTATGTTTGATGCATTATGATTGTTAAACATGTGGTTGGAGATAAAAATATAATATATATATATATATATATATATATGATTTTAAAGCTAGCAAAAATGATAACTTGAATATAGCATGAAAATATGTTTTAGAAAACCATGGGACCATTATTGTTATGTCGTATGCTATGAAAACGTCTTAAGTTCTCAAGAAAGGTTTTTTTAGAAAATATGTATTGCAGCAAGTTTGTCATTTTATTATCAAACGTGTATCTATGAGTTTATGATATCACTTTGTTTTCAAAACATCAGATTTCATAACATGTTCTTAAAGTATCAGTCAAGATATTTTGGCAAGAATGTTGAACAAAGTATGAATTAGTTTTATAAACAGAAATGTTGTTATAAATTTTAGAGGTTTTATGATTATGATGAACCTTTTTGGTTTTGAAGTATAATATTAAAGTTACCAAGCTTATAAAAAAATGTTACCTTGAGAAATGAGACCTTAGAGATTAAGTTTTTATGATACTCAGAAGTACGGAATTCAGTATGATTTGTAGCAATTGCCAGATATATATTTTGCGGGCTTGAAATTGGAATGCCTACAAACTGGTGATCATTTGGGCATGATTTTACAGTCACAGTTATACTAAAGTCTGATTGTTAGAGTTATATGAATCCAGAGCTTTCGGACTTTCAAGAGCTTTCAAATTTAAATAATTTTATACGTATCCAGAGATTTTGTGATTTTAAGAGTAAAATAATTATATGATAGAGTTTTAAACCCAGAAAAGAGCCTAAAACAAAGTTTTAGAGAAATAATTAATTTTTATGATTTAGAGACTATATGATAGCTATAGAGAAACAAACAGTGAGTTAACAACAGGGAAAAATGATCATTAACTTTGGTACCAAGTTATCCTTAGGGGCAATTTCACATACAAAGATGGAACCTAGTTAGATATCCGATTCGGATCCTTGAGGGATCCTAAAGATCAGAAAATTTGCTATGTCATAGTTGACATGCATAGCTAGAGAATGTATTGTTATGCAATGCATAACTAGAGATTCATATTTCTCTATTAGAGTACAATTATTATGTTTTCAGGAATTATTGATGTTTTTTAGAGAATTTTTTATTTAAAAGTCATTATATATATGTATGGAAAATGATTCCTCGTTAGAGTAAGAAATTAGAAATGCTTTTCTATGAATTTATAAATACAGATATATCTTTTCTTTATAGTTATGCATATAATATCAAATGGTTTATGATTATTGCATGCATATTGCATTATGTATATATATTCCTTGGTTGTCCCATGTGAGTGATGAGTGAAGAATTCACTCACTGAGTTCGTTGACTCATCTCTCTCCTTTTCTCTCATAGTTACAGGTACAGATGTTGCTCAACCTCTTGTTTGGTATACGCAGTTGTTTTTTGTGGTGAGTTTTCCTTGGAGTAAAGCTTAGTTTACAGTACCCTTATTAGAGTAGAGTGCTACAGTAGATATGCAGGCAGGATCTTACCCACGCATATATTTTGATATATTATAGCATTTTCAGAGATTAAGTATGCAATTGAAATGTAAATTGTGGTTAGAGATTTATGTGATGAACTAAAGGTGTATTTGTAATTTAGTTGTCAATTATCAAGACTTTCAAGTTTAAGTAATACTATGCATTGAAACAGTTAAGATTTTTCAAAGCTTCAATTATTAAATAATTTCAGTTTATGAAATTAAATATTATATTTCAACTAGAGAAAATTTTAATATTTCAAAGATTATATTATGATAACTTAAGCATTTAGAGAGACACGTTACTCAGAAGGCTTACGTGGGGATAAGATTCCTCACATACCGGTAATGTTCCTAAGTCGGATCGTGACACCTTTGCTCGAGAAGGTTCACCTCAAGTGCGTGTCTATTACCGACCACAACCTCACCCTCCTTGCTCACTTCTTCAGCAGATGCCGGTAGCTCATGCTTGTCTACTGCAAAGGCTTTAGGATCACTAGACTTGTTGCCATAGCTAGCAACTGCAAGTACTCATTTTCTTTTCTTTTCTTTTTTCATGCTTAATTGGTCATGGAAGAGATTTGTTTGTGTTTTGAGGAAGGAAATTTTCAAATTTTTATGGCATTATTGTGTAATGATTATGCATTATAAGTGTTTTGTTGGCAGGTTACTAAGAGGCTTGATACTGTGGAATTTGTGGTTGACCTTGTGAAATCAGGAAAAAAAAATAACCAAGGAAAAGCTATGTAAGGGTTTGGGTTTGATGGAGCAGAGGATTTTGTAGGTTGAAGAGGGGTTAGTGGTAGAGCCATGGGAAAGTTGGTGGTGGCGATGAATTTTTTTTATTTTTTGGGTATTAGAAGAGATAAAATGACGTTGCTTAGATACCTATCTCACTAACACTATTAAAATTTTTCGTCATGGTACCATTAAGTGTTTGATATTTGACAATGTTAGGGACCAAGCTAATAATTTCCAATTGTTAGCGACCAACTTGTCTTATGCTAAAATTGTCAGGTCAACTTGGGGGTTTATTCTAAATTTTATATATAATTGAAAAAAAATTGAAAATAGACTTTCTTCAAAAACTACTTTTTTAACTTCTACAAAATAAAATAAAAAAAACTATATTTCTAGATTCTGATTAGTTTTCCAAAAATTTTCAAATATATGAAAAAGTGATTTGTTTTGGATTAAAAATTGAGTTCCATACCAAAAAAATCACATTCAAATGCCACCTAATGATAGAAAAATATAGTTTTTTTCTTGAAAATTACATAGAATTACAACCTTCATCTCACACCCTTCTTCAATGCCACATTTCTTAGCTCCGACAACTTATTCTCCCTTTTCCAATATCACCTTCTTCCTAACATACGCACCTTTTGAACATTTCCTCCATAACCATCGCCTAAATCAGCCAACCTCTACCTCAACTCTTCCTTCACCCTGCCTCATCCTCTTTTTTTTCTCCTTGATCTCTAAATTAAATCTTCTGCAACAAATCTTTCTATTTATCTTCTCAATATTTTGATGTTGGTTTGTGGAATTGATAGGGTGTGTGGGATTTAGTAGGTGGGGACTCATGCTAGTTTAGAAAGTCGTAGATAAAAGAGGTCAAAGGAGAAGGCAAGTAGGCGGGGGGGGGGGATGAAAAAAGAGGAGTCAAGGGGAAATAGAGCCAAATGGGTGTCAAAGAGAGGAGGAGAATGAAAGAGTGATGATGTTGATAGCAATGACAATGGAGGAGAAATTTAGCATAATTTTTTAACAAATCAAATCTATTTTTTCACTATCATTTATGCACTAGTAGTAATCTATCTATTGACCTAGATTAGATTAGGCTTCAAAACCCATCCTTAACACAGAGTTGCCATAGCATGTGCCTCTTTTTTTTTTTGGAAAAATTACTAATATAACAAAGCAGAGACAATCAAACGGTCATAAAGCTTCGATGTTCTATAGCATCCTCCTTAAAACGGGGTTCCACCTATTGGTGAGGTAAATTTAATTTGGGGCCCATCATAATAATTGCATGCGTTTACAGTTGAGATTCCCTTTACTTAAATAAAGTATAGACATTTGGTTTACTTTATTTTTCTCTTATTGTGACACGTCATTCCATGCATAAAGAAATATCAAGATTTTTTGACACGCAAATTCCAAATACATTCAATGGAAATAAGTGTTTTTTGCTTCTTCTTAACACAATTTGTTACCAACAGGAGTCCGGTTCCTGCCCTCGGGTGGTACAAGTCGGAACGAGAATGGATCGTGGCCAGGCTGCCCGCGATCATAAGGTCCAGCCCCATTAAAGCCAGGGGCGGGGATTCGGACGGAGCAGGAAGACTCCGAACTGAAAAAATCAACCAGCCACCTCAGAAGGAGGACAGATCGATGTCCGACCACGCGTTTCCGAGGGAAAATATCTGAACTGGTAAACCACTTCTGTACCGTACGGGTGGAGGGACGATTCGTATTCTGCCGTACCATCCAGCTCATCGAGACGATTGGGGTGCCATCCGTACTGTACACCTCAACCCTAAGGATACCACGCAGGAGAAATAATTGGGTATAAGAGCATGCAGAGGGGATGATAAAAGGTATGCAATCTTGACCACCTTCTACAGTGTCCCACAGTGACTGACTTGGGTGTTGGAGTGCTTTTTGCAGGCACCTCCATCGCTGGAGTTAGGAGTCGACCACCACGATCAACCCCAGACACCAAGGTTGCCTCACTCAGAGGTAACACAATTGTTTTAAATACTCTGTGAAAGAAAAAGGCTTTATATTTAGTCATCACATGAAAATAGGTTTACTTACATGTCATTTGCAAAAAGAGAAAACAGGAGGGAAGAAAATTGGATGATTTGGGAATCTTTGTCTACTTTAGTTGAGAGAAAAAAAGAGAGAGAAGAGGGAAAAAAGTAGTGCAACCCATCTTGAAATTTTTTTCTTCTTTTAAACTAGAAGATAAATGAGAGATGGTGAGTCTTTTTTATTTATTTATTTATGCAAGCCTATGTTTCGATTAGAAGAAAATTGGAGGATAGGAAATGAAGGAAGGGAAAATTGGAGAAAAATTTTGTGTTCCTTTGTTTGGATTGTAATAGAAAATAAGGGAAATAGAAAATAAGGGAAGAGAGAAAACTCATGTGGGGTTCATAATAAAAAATTTTCTTTCATAATAACTTGCAAAGAAAACTAGACTTGGAGAAGAAAATGCTTCAAATGAGTTATTTAGCCTCAAAGAAAGCTTTGAGCTCTTGGTTTATAGAATTTGAACTTTGAACTTGTTAGTTATAATCATATATAATACATGGTAGTGATTTATCAGAAGTAAATAATCTTTTTATTTTTTATAGATGAATTACAATTTTTGTCTTTTGATTGGCTTACCACTCAAAATGATAAAGTAGCATAAAACATAATATCATGGTTAAAAAAATATGTTTGATATAAAATATGTAACAATTTACAAACCCCAAAAAGATGTAATAATATTACTAAGAAAAATGGGTCCGCTTTAATAAAAATAAAATACAAATTAAATACTAAATTTAGATAGTTTTTGTTCGAGAGAACTATTATGAATTAAAATTATCACTTTTATTTAAATAAATAAATTTATAATTCAAATGTTACTAAATTAATTTTTCATTAATATTATCATAAAACTATTTATTATTTATTTCCTAAAATATCATAAATTTTAAAAACAATATATTCATTATTACAATAAGGACATATAAGTCATTTTATCATTTTTGTTCCACATTTTAATACAACTTTGGTTTTCTTTGCTTTCATTTTCTCTTTTCTTTATTTTTCCTCTCATTTTCTTTCTTCTGGTTTTCTCTTTACACCCAAATAAACCATAAATGTACTATGTTACCATTATAATTTTTTCTTTTAGCATTAAAAATCATAATTGTAAAAGTCATTTACGTACATATAATTATATTTTCTTTTCTCTTACTTTTTTCTCAACCAAACAATAGGAGAGAGAACACATTTTTCTCTTTATTTCTTTTGTCTTCATTTAATTTTTATTTACTTGCATATTCTTTTCTCTCATTTTTTTTTTACTCATCCAAACAAATCATTATATGTTACTTTACATATACTTTTTTTTTTTTTATAAACATTACTTTACATATACTTTTCTTTTCATGTTTGGCAGGGTAGTTTTATAATAAAATCTGGTCTAATCTTATGCAATATTCCGGCTTTTAAATAGACCGACAAGTCTTTTTTTCAACAGGCTAGTAGGCCAACAAACAAGGTCTTTCTAATTTTAGAATTATGAGAATTATAAAATGATCAGAAAATAAAAAAAAATCAATATTATTAATCATATTAACTATTAACTAGAATTATTTCTTGTAACTCTTTGTTCCCGTGCTTTCAAATTTTGAACCTATTGTTCAAACCAACACTAAAAACTAATTTATGTGGTTATTCTTCTACCTTTTCATTTATGAATATATGCATAAATACTATATGCATACATTTGGAGATGAACAAAAAAGGGATAACATGCCAAGATCACTACACTGAACCATTATTGATCATGTGAATGATGAGAAATGTCCTAAAGAGAACAAGATCTCTGTGTCTTATCTCAGCCTTCTGCGACACTTATTTTTCTTTAGACTAGTATTTGACTATTTTGCCCACTTCATTTTTAATTTCATAGCCACACTAGGAGTCCGAACCGAGAGACCCACCGCGGGAGAAGACCAAGAGGCGCGGTCCCAGACTGGGATGAGCGCATCATCAATGCGGAGCTTAGTTTGAATCCAATAGGGAACCGTAAAGGGAAAAGCGCCCACAATCTCTAATACCACCCAATAACGGTATCTCGTACAATCATACATTCCGGCTAAGCTCTAGAATCTCATGCGTTGGATGTATTTGAGAGGTATAAATAGGAGAGGGAGAATTCCCCCAAGGTATGTTATTATTCTAATTCTTCCATCTACAGGACAATCATACACTGACTTAGGAGTCGGAGTCCCTTTGCACGTACCTATCCTCGATGCTCTTGCCACCATGGAGAGAGAAGGAACATTTAGAGAACCACCACCCGTACAACAAAAGACATTGTTACGTTACAGTAAACATCTCTAATGTCATAGTAGATAATTGATAAAAAAGATGTACAACCAGTGAAAATCTACTATTATAATATTTGAGAGTCATTTGAAGGAAAGTATTATAAGTGTCTTTCATATAAAATTTTGGGTATACGTGTCATTCATATAATGATTTAGGGCCCATTTTTCTCAACATTTATGTCTACAGATTTTTTAACTTAATTTACAATTAAATTATTAATTATTAATAAAATTAAATCTACTATCATTAAAAATTACATGAATCAATAAAATATATTCAAATTAAGAATCATTAAGAATGGAAAACAAATATGGAATTAAAAATCATTGAAAAATGGATTAGGTATAAATGTATTAGGGTAATTAAAATATTAATGGGGCCATTACAATAAAAAATCATGTGATATGAAAAAAAAAAGGAATGCCTTAATCAAATCAACAAAAAAGTCTCCATTACAATGAAAAAATCGTGTGATATGAAAATGTCACGACTCGATTAGGGAACGTGACCGGCACGTGAAGAATGTCATCCCCACGTAAGCCTCGTGATCTCTGAGTCTCTCTATATGCATAATTTAATAATAAATTCCAAATAATAATTATCTTTTCGTCTCTGATAAAACCTTAACTCTTTGAAATTGTGCTCTTTATCAACAACATAAAATATTTAAACTCTAAATCTGTCTCTGTGATACAAAATACATGAGTTGCTCTCTATACAATAAGTATATAAAAACCATAATCATGTGTATACAAAATAATGATAATGAATCAATGCAAATCTCTATAGGGTCCGAGACCCTACCCCCAATATACACTGGAGCACTCTATAACTAAACAAAATGCAAAAGATACTTCACTTTGAGTGAAGCTCACCAACTGAAAACTCTACTGCTGGGGAGGAGGTGGCTGTGAAGAACCCACAGCAGCTAATGTATCTGAAATGGAAAAAAAGGGAGAGGGGTGAATTTCATCTAAAACTCAGTGAGTAGGTCCTCACCCATAACCCCCTCATAGTACAACAACAAGGATAAATATATATATATATATATATATATATATATATATATACACACATAAAAATCTTTCAACTGGTTAGTACGTTAACTCTAATCATTTTCATATATAGGACGTCATAAAAGAAATACAAGTAGAGATTATTTGGTAAAGCATAAATAATAGAAATCTATTAGAGAAACAAAAATCTCTGGTTATGCCTCGCATAATAAAATATAATTTCTCTGGTTATGCATGTTAACCATGACATAACAATTTCTCTAATATCTGGGATCCCTCTGGGGTCCAAATTGGACACCTAACTAGGTTCCATTCTTTGCTCTATGAGATTGTCCTTTTGGACAACTTGGTACCAAGGTTATCTATCGGGCTCAGCCGTTAACTCACTGTCTATTTCTCTATGGTTATCGTCTGGTCTCTAATTTATAAAATATGTTATTTTCTCTAAATCTCTGCTTTAAGCTTTTCTCTAACCATAAAATTCCATAATATATAATTAAATAAATCTTAGCATCAATGGGGAAAATTTATAAAGTCTCTAAATCAAGTCACACTCGTATTCTACCTCTTTGATAAAATCATTTTATCAATAATGGTCCCATGAGTTTATATTAAAATAAATATTTCATGCTCATGCTGAAAATAAGCTCTTCCAATAATTTTGATAACCAATCACAAACTCAAATCTCTTAAGTTATTATCTAAAATCAAGAAAATCATGTTATGATTTAAAGAAACTAACTCCAATGACCAATATAAGGGCTATAGGATCTGAACCCACTCACCTGGAGAGAAGGGAGGGGTGAAGTCAACTCTAGCTGAGCTCTGGGGAGCAGGGGGAGGCACCACGTCGACTAGAATAACTAATAAACTTAGCATTAAAATTTATCAACACTTAAATAACTCTAATATAGCCTTAACAAAATTGGCGGAGCACCCCCACTTGACAAAAAGAGAGAAATAAAAATGCCCATTTCGAGAATGCGCAAGAATGGCAAAAATAGAGACAAAATCTTATAATATATACTCACCTTGATGATTTATGGGAGCTAGGTTGGAATGAGGTTGAAGAAAAATGAGAGAAAAAGGAGAGGGGAGAGTTTTTGGTTCAAGGAAATGGAAGGAAAATGAGGGGGAAAGGTTTTAACCCCTTCATTCGCATTTTTAGGATATGGGTACTGTGCACTTATAGTCTCAGCTGTGACAAATTTGTCACAGCTGTGCAATTATATTCCCAACCATGGAAACCCATTCCCAGCTGTGGAATTACATTCTTAGCTGTGGAAACTCATTCCCAGTTGTGGAAGCTCATGCTCAGCTATGGGAAGTCATTCCCAGTTGTGGGGAGTCATTCCCAACTGTGGGAACTCTTTCACAGCTGTGGGAACTCCTTCACAACTGTGAAAAGAACTCTATGACAGCAAAATACTGTTATCATGAAGCACTTTGGTGTCATTTTGCTGTCATCATGCACTAGCACTACTTCTCTAAAATTCCTAGCCGTGGACAACAAACTCTCTAGCCGTGGACAACAAACTAGCCAGCCGTGGACAACAAATCCAACACTGCCACCTCTATGGAATCCTTAGCCGTGGACAGAAAAGGAATTCCAGCCGTGGACAGCAACATCAACACCAGTCGTGGACAGAAGCCGTGGACAGCTACACAATGCTGTCATGGTATCAGCTTATATCAGTAATCGATATATCAGCAGACCTGTTGTTGTCATGGTTATTTACATTTCTTTACTTTAAGTTAACTTTAAAACAAAAATGTAAATAAGGAAATACACCTGATTTGGATTCAAATAAAATATAAAAAAAATCAAAATCCCAACTAATCAAAATCTCATTTTTGAGTTTTAGTTCAAAATCCAGAATTTCAGCAATTTTCTAAACTTGGGGGCTAGAAATGAAACACCTAGAGGTTTCCTAAAATTCATTAAAAATCACTCTTCAATTCATATCCATCTAGAGAGCAATTACTATGACTTTTGATCCCAAGAAAGTGGCTCTAACATATAGTCCTCCATTGAGGTGTAGGGTTCCAAACTTAGCAAAAACCCGAACTCGGTAACACGGGTGGGTCCCGGGGGATCTTAGGGTCACCCGGAACTTATCTACTGATAGGTGTACATCAGGTATTACAGAAAAAAAGGGGAATATCTTGATCCGATAAACAAAAATGTCTCCTATTTGCTGTGTGATTATGGTGTGCAGGATCTTTTAGGGGTTTTATTTTTTATAAATTGTTATTAGATTTGATTTCGATATATCCACAAGATTCCTTGATTTGTCATGTAACCGTAACATCAGATAAAGTATGACATGACCACTATTATTGCTCATTGAATCCCTATATACACTTAATTACTGATTTAGGTATAAAGTAGAAATTTGTTAATTGCATTTGGATCACACTATTAATGATTAACATGTCTAACAAACTGACAAACGGATTCATTTAGCTAAAATAAAAGGTAGTGAACCAATTCATGATTATCTATTCTAATTTGTCTGATACTTAATGAAGGATTTCATTAGGCTGATCATAGAAAATAGATGAATTTGTCTTAGAATTTTATAGAGGAGCATTTTTTTCTATTGATCTATTTCATATTGAAATGAAAACAATCATTTGTCATTTATAAAATTAAACAAAGTAAATAGTCACCTCTAAAAATACAAGGCGTCCTCTGTGACTTGCATATATGTAAAAATAACAAACCCAGTCTTTTACTTCTTTTTTTTTTTTGAAGCCAGACATTCATTTATACAATAATATATATCAATGGGAAAATATACACAATATTATATATTATACGTAAATTATATTATTATTATTATTATATTAGTTATAATTATAGATTATAAATCTACTATACTAATATTTTAGACTTATTTCATATAAACTATTACACGTGTCATTCATATAGTGATCTAGGCCCCATATTTCTTAATCCTTATGTCTAAAGATTTTTTTAAAACTTAATTTATAATTTACTTATTAATTATTTTTTTATAAAATAAAATCAAATATTACAATCATTAAAGATTACAATTTGCACTAAGAAAGAACTCATATCAATATAATTATGATTTATAATTAAATCAAGAACCATTAATAGCATCACATTATGAAGGTAATATAAAAAAATTATAAAGGAAATATTTTCAAAATAAATAAGTTTTAAAATTAGTATTTTTTCCTAAAGAAAATGGACAGATCAATTTGTTAATGAATTACTAATTGGTTAATTTTGATATAATAATAATTCAAAATTCAATTTCTACCAAATTTATTCTTAATCAAATTTTTAAGACTCATTATAATACAAATATGATAACAATTGATATAATACTAATATTTAAGACTCATTACCTAGAAAAAATTCATGTATTATTCATAGAAAAATTATACCACATCGTTTCATAATCTTAATTTTTAAAGTAAGTTTTTAAATTTAATTTACCTCCTAATTATTAATTAATTTTTTCAATAATACTTTTATATCTCTCTAACATTAACTAAAGTAATATAAAAAATAAAAAATAACATAAAGAAAATTATAATTCAATTTACTATACCATAAAAATTGTATATATAATTATAGTATTAATGATAACAAATCTATTATATTTATGTTGCGTTAATAGTATTTATTATTATAAATATTTATATTTTAAAGTTCAAAGTATTTTTATAGTTTTTTAATAAACTCATAAATATCAATAGAGATTCAAATCTTCACGTGAAATGAGGAATGAAGACCCCTAACAGAGATGTGGATGAGAATAGAGACAAAATTCTAAATGAGAATGTGAGTAGAGGAAAATTTTCTAACTTCAAATTTGGCACTTTTGAAAATTATAATAAAAAAATTATCTATCTACCTATGCCATTTTATTCTATTTAAGTTTTACAACTTGGATATTCTAATTTATTAATTCCATAATTTTTTCATACTAATTTTTTTGAGAAAAACAGCTTTAAATTTCCAACACTACAATATTTTAAAAAAAATTAATTCCATAATTTGCACTTATTTGATAATGATACTAAATATTTTTTAATTTTAAAAATTAAATAATTATATTACTTTTTTTAATTCAAAATAATATTATAATTGATATACTACTCCAATAATTAAGATTATATAAATTAGAATTATATATTTTTTTACTAATTATTACACATTAATTAGAACATATATTTTAAAATTGATATTTTAATTTATCAAAAGGATGTACAAGGAAAAGACGTGTAATTGAAATCGTATAAATTAAATTTATTCATTAGTATTTTAATTAGAAAAAATATTTTTATATTTTTATAAATTAAATATTTTAATTTACTAAAAGATATAAACAGTTAGGGATGATAAAAAAAATTAAAAGTGGGTACATGCGAGAATTATTCACAATGGAAAAAGGAGTTGAGACATATTTTGCCTTCATAGGGACAATCGGTGGTACTAAGCCTCTGTTTGTTAAACGGGATAATGCACCTTTATTTTTTTAATTATTTTTATTATATTTATATTATGTACGTATTTTTAATTTTAATTTAGATTATGTTTCATTAATAATATTTATTATTATAGATATTTATTTTTCAAATTATAAAATATATTTAAAGTTTTTATCTTTTTGAAATTTGTTAATAAACCTCTTAATGTCATAAGGATTCAAAATTCCTAAGGAAAATGGGAAATAGGGATCCATAAGGGAGATGGGGACGAGAATAAGAGGCAAAATCCTAAATGGTGACGGGAGGCGTGAAACACGTCACCTTTCTTATAGATACTTATTGTCCTCCCTATAAGTGGCTCATGAAGTAGTAAAATCATCCATTTATTCTCTTTCTTTATTCAACAATTTCAATTTTTGAAATGTGCAAAATTTTCATAAAATAGGGTTTTTATTGTTAGTTATAGGTCATTTATCGAGATTTTTTCAATATTATAAACATAATATTCAAAATAAGATATAAAACATAATGACACATTTATATTTTGTCCATTTATTTAATTATTTAATTATTAACTTACTTTTAAGATAAATTTATATACTTAATTTTTAATAAAATATATTTAAATAAATTATTATTTATTTTCGATAATGATCATTAAACTATTGTTTATTATTACTCCATGCATCGCATGGGTCCAACAACTAATATACCTAACTAATATTTCTAGATAAATGTCACTTGGAAAAAAATATATATGTACATTTAAAAGCAACTTTTCTTCATTCTCGTCTTCATTGTACATTTCAAGTGTTAAAAGAATTACATATTTATTTTTAATGAAGGGCAGGGTGAGAGGTTTTTTTTTTCACACTAACTAATTTGAAAACCAAATTATCTCTTTATATATAACTTTATACATGAAATGGAATTTCTAATTTGAGGGAGTCATTGGATATCGATTGATATTTACGTCACACAAATTACACACTGCAATATAAAACATTTTCTTTCTTTTATACATTTTAATGGCTTTTATTTGTACTTTTCATTATAATACATTAAATTAAAAATAAAACGTACAAAGTAATGTTTTTTAACAACAATTTACATACAAAATTTAAAAATATAATAATCAAAATATTGATCTATAACATTTAACTTTTAAATTTTTTAGTTTTGTTATATATAATTTCATTTTGTAAATTTTTTTAATTGATAATATTATTTATGATAAATTATTTATTTACATATATTAAATATATTAATTTTATATTTATAAATTATATGTTAATATTATTACATATATATATATATAAATTATAAAAGAAAAGAAACGAATAAGAATCATGTTACATGGCTCTGGATTAATTAGTAGATGAAGTAAGAAAATAAAAATAATAATGAACAAGTATTGTTCATAAATAGTGTGGTGAATAATAAATAGGACAATATTTTATTATAAGTATATAAATAGACAAAATAATAGTAACTGCTACAACTCCAGTGATTTTTATAGACTAGTATATAAGTTGGATATTGAAAAGCTTCTCAAGAAAGCTTCTTGAATTTGAAAAAAAAGCTTATGAGAGAAGTTAAATGAAAGCACCACATACCACCCAATAGATTAGTGCCATTTGCTAAAAATAAAATTTGCTAAATGAATGCCAAATGTTGCATTTTGAATGTTTCTAACAACTATATATATAGAGTCTATTTCACAGGTTTTGGAACATCAAAGAGGTGTTTGGATGAGATTTTAAGTACAATCATTGCTTTCACCCAAAAAATTATTTTTTTATATTTGGATAATTTTAAAAAAATAATAAGAATCTAAAAAAAATGTTTCCAATTTTTCATTTCTTGTAGAAGTTAAAAATTATCGTGATGAAAGACAAAATCCACATTTATGAACTCTTTATCTCGAGAGGATTAACCACTATTTTTGTGGTTATTGTCACTCTTATTTATCTAATGTCATTCCTCATTTATTGTCTTTATGTGTAAAATTTCTAAAATGTCCTTAACAGATTTAGCTAATTTTTATTTTCACAACTACATTAAATTTTATGCGGTAAAATCTCCATTGTCTATTGTAACTTATTTATTTTTTATTTATTTCTAAATTTTTTAATTAAATATTTTATATTTGTCATGTATTGCTAATTTGATATTTTAAATTTATATGGAATGATTGTAAAATTAATATTAAGCATATATGAGTTTAACAGTTAAAAAAAGTAAATATCGAATTATTTATGCATGAAACAAAAATATTAATTCATCTTCAATATGATTCTTCACCAACGAACTGAGGAGAATCATGAAATTGGGTTTCAATGTTTTTAAAAAAAAATATAATTATATAGATATATATTTCAATTTTTTGGATGAATGTTGCTTTTATATTTTATTATTTACTTTTAAAATATAAAAATCATATTAAAGATGACTTAATATTTATGTTTAACTCTTTACAATAGTATTTGGTACATAAAAAATTTAATGTGTGTATGTGTGTTACATTTTGCGATATACCTTCATCTTCAGTATTATCAGTGTGAAACTCAAATTTGGATGTAAGCAATTCAAAGCATCAAGATCATAAAATGAGCACAAATTAAAGCCAGATATTATGTTTAATATCCTTAGCGTTTATATTTGGTAATTGATAAATACATATCCTTTCAATGCTGATAAAAGTAATAAATAATATATCCTTTTAGTTTTGTATTCAATACTAATAAAAATTAATGAAAAAGGATTTATAATAGATAATGGAGATTTTACCCTATAAAATTTAATTTAATTATGAAAATAAGAATTAGCTAACTATAAAACAAGCTTTTTATATATTAAGGGTAGTTGAGGAATGTTACACATAAATACAACGAGTGACATTAGACAAATCAGAGTGACAATAGCCTCTCCCCTTATTAAATTATATAAATTTTATATTTGATTTAAAAGTTTAATAACCAACTCAAGATAGAGAATAATTTTGATTACAAAATAGAGAATAATTCGAGTTATACTTAAGTAATATTGTGAATTATTATGGCTATGGTTGTTATATCTGTAAGAGTATTTACAACTTTGAGAGATTTTATGTCATGCAAAATATATTATAAAATGTCTTATATTCTGTGTATATCGCAATCAAAGTAGGTGATTTATAAAAATTATAAATTCACATATATATGGGTTGGCAAGGTAGATTTAAATTTTTGACTTATAATTTTTTTTTTGGATATTTATACTTTTTGAAATATGTACACGTAAAATTTTATTGTGAGGAAAAAAAATCTTATGGGACACAACTCCTTTTATGGTATAGGAATGAATTTTTGAAAAAAAAATGTGTTTGCGTTATTAACTTGTTGGATATATATAGAATAAGTTACTTCAACGTTGTCAGGTGTAATTTTATTTTAATAATATTTTATGCTGAATATTAATGTGAAGAAATGTTCCATATGTTGTCATCATTTTGGAAGAGTTTAATTTTGATGTACTTATTTTTATATTATAATTCTATTAAAATAGATTTTTATTTGTATATAATTTTTCAAAGAGCAGGTAGAAGAGTCAATTATAATTAATATAACAATACGTGATTGAATGATCATGTAAATTTTTTTCACGTTTTCAGTATATAAAAAATAAATACTTTTGAAGATTGATGGTTTCGTCTCCAATAGAGATAAAGACATGTAAATGCATATGCTAGACTAGACAACGATATAATCAGAAAATAAAATCCCATTACTCCCCATGGATGGGCACATGAGTACATCCAAATTCCAAACATTGTAAACGCGCACCTCACAAGAAAGAAAGAAGACTTCGCTGGCTATGCACAAAAGGAAGAAAGCAAAAACCTTGAGCCCAAATTGCAGAACAGTGATCATGCGGCCAACAAGAGAATTAGGAGCAGTTTGCTCCAAAGCAATAAATCTTTGCCTTGAAAATAGAGGCAAAAAATCGCGCCTTCAATTTACGAAAAATAACGATGATATAGTAATTGACTATGATGTTAACAACAATAAGCCGTTCTGACCAACGAAGGAAAATGGAATATGCTTTAACAAAAACAAAAGGGTCGAACATTTTAGATTGTCGAATAAAGGGTCTATTATAAAGGGTCAACAATTTCCGATTGTCGATCATTTCAGCACTACTTGAAACTGCTGAGGCTCGCGGCCCATCTTTCTCTCAGATTGGCCAAACTCGTGAAATAAAGATAGCCTCTTCCAAGTGCATCTTTTTTACTCAAAGTCTTGGTTTGTAGAGATAAAAAATGGAAGACATTACGGTAGAAGATGCAACATGAGGGATAGGGGGGCCTTGTTTTCCGATTTTAACCTCATTGGCTTGTTACATAGAGGAGTCTTAAGTTGACATGTGCGCATAATGTGACTTTTTCCATTCAAAATTTAATATCTCTGTTAGTTAAATGGAGTAATCCGCACATATCACAAAGTTTGATCACTTTTTTTTTGGATATTTTAGAAGTATAAGGACTAAAGCTCACATTAGATAAAGTTAAAGGGGATTTTTTAGACTTTTCCCTAGAAGTAATGATTTAATTTCTAAAATTGTAAATTATGATTCAAGTTAATCCATAGAGGTAACATCAATAAGCTAGCTTTGATGGAAATGATGAAGTGCCATATTAAGTGCGATGGTGTCAACCTAAGTTGCATTCCACCTAAATTATTCAATTAGTCCTTCAAATTTTCACATTTATAAAAAAGGTTTTCAATTTCTCTTGCCCTTTATAAATCCTAATTCTCCAATCTTCTCTAAACACACAAAGTCCTCTTCTATTTTCACAACATCACCTCATCCTTTTCAAGCTTTAAGGAACTTGGATTTGGTCCTTCTTTTCTTGTTCATGTTATTCTTCATGACTGGATATAACAGACTGTTGTATAACCAAGCTTTAATTTCTTGGGTTTTTCAAATTTTTACATGTGTATATATTACAAAAGTCACAAATTTGAATGATTAGAGTATAAGCATAGTAAATGAACTCGAGCTGTATAGTCAGTGATAGAATTAGGAAAAGGTGATTGGTGAAGTTTACCCATACAGCAAGCATCAATTTTAATGATTACTAAACTTGAATAAATGATACTCCCTCTATTCGTAAATAATTGTTAAAATTTTAAATACGTATTGAAATTAAGAAAATAATTAAGAAACATCAAAGTTAGAAAAAATTTTAAAAAAATTACCAAATTACTTTTTTCTTAATATTTCAACTTTCTGTCTCCTATTCCACTGTATTCCTCTCACACTCCAATAGTATTTAATAGGGATATTATTAAAAAATATTAATGCTACTTAAAATTTTAAAATAGATAATTATTTTTAGATAATTTTTTTAAAATAGATAATTATTTAAGGAGGGAATATTATACAAAAGAAAGCACGAGTTACAATTTCAGGAAATGATGAATGACCTGATTTCTTGTGGCACGATGCTCATCATATAATTAAAATTTTCAATTTTTTATACATTGACCATCAAATGTCCAAATAATATCTAAACTTATGTGTACAAGTATCATTTTTCAAAATGAACGAATTTAGAAAAGGAGGCGTGTGAGATAACAGTTGATGGGCACAACCACAATTTGTTGTGGCCACCTTTAGTTGCTGTCTTGTGCTTGTGCTTTTTAGTTGAGTTATTTTCTTGTCTTTTAAAGAGGGTGCATCGTGCATTACCCACTAATGCAACACAACGCTTGGCTTGGTCTGTTTGCAAGTGACTATACTCTTGTCATTTTTCATTCATATTCTTATGAGATAGCTTAATTCAACGGAAATTCGCCGTTGCTTCCATTTCGTTGAGATATGTGATCATCATCAATTTCAATTTTAAGAAACATGCTAAAATAACAACACTAAATATTGTAAGATTGACATTGTAAATTTTATGCTTAATAGTTATTCAAGTTATGAAAAACTGATCATTAATTAGTAATTTAATACTTGTGCCATAGATCATGCGACAAAAGCGAAAATTAATCAAATTAACATTCATTTTATGAGGAAATTTGGTGGATTAGATATATGATAGAGTTTTTGGATAAATTCTTAAATGTCATTAAAGCAATAAAAAAATATTTTACATTATTCATTGATTGACACATTAATTATTCCATTAATATTGTAAGAGAACTAAAAGGTATATTGTGGCTCACAAATTCTAAAATTGCTGATTGTTTACAAAGTAAAATTAATCAAAAACTAGTAGCTGACATTCAAAATTTTGCAATTACATATTAACATATATTTATGAGTTTAATTTTAATATATGAATAATAATATAAAATTTTCTAATTAATTATATATTATCATATATATATATATATTAATGAAATAAATTTAAACTTTTATTTCATTATTTTAAAAGTTGTATATATGAAAAAGTTGATTACAATTAAATTAAATTCATATTTGATTATGAGAGCTCATATTCGGGGGAAACGTTGGTGCCTAGTAGTGGTGGCATCTACCTATTGGGAGGCATTGTGGTGGTGTTCTTGACAACGGATTGTCGAAGGTGGTCACTGAAAATATAAATTGACTACTCTCAAACTGAATCTTGACAACTGATATATTAGGAGGAATTTTTTCGGTTACTTTATTTCATATTAAATATGTGGAAAATTGTGTCGCTTATAATAAAAATGCATCAACTACTAAAATTTTTATGTCTGTTAAATAATGATTTGAGTCCTTTTGGTGTAACAAAAAATAATCTTTAAGAGATGATATGGTACGCAGTTAAGAATTTTTTCATATATTCGAGTTACTTCTCTTATTTATTTATTTATTTTTATACCATGAATTATCTTGGTTATGATTTTTATTTTACTTTTTGGTCAGAGTGATCATAATTTATTAAATACTCTAAAAAGATCTTACTTTTATTTAATACTTTATTATGTTTAATTCTTGTAAAGGCACTTCTTAGAATGATATTTAATAATTAATTAGCCAAGATCATAACCTCAACTGGTGGGTATATATATATATATATGGTCAGGATCAAGTTATATTAATGTAACTTTAAGCAAATGTTATACTATTAGATAATTTTTTATTAGTATAATTTTTTACAAAATTCACCATTGTATTACAAACTCATGTCATATAGATGATGCCTATAAAATTTTAAATTAATCTAAATTTGTTTAGCATAATTTTTATGTACATTAAAATCAACATAATATATATATATATATATATATATATATATATATATATATATATATAATTGCATTACAATTAATATTCAATTTTTATAAAATTTAGCTCAAATGATCTTTATGATTCGTAATTACAATTCAACAGTTGAATTGATAAAAAAAATTATTTCATAAAAAGTTGTAAATGATTTGACTTTATTTAAAGTTAATGATCCTCAAGTCGATCGTTTGCTTTATTTACATGTTTGGAAAATAGATTATAAAAATATATTTAATAAAATTAATTAAATAATAAAATGAAATTCTTTATATAACACTGAACATTACCTTTCATCGTTTTGTTTTTTCGGAAGCGTTTCTTTTTTGTGTCCGAAAGTAGCTAAAACAAATGAAATCTATTAATCTATTAATATATAAAAAAGAGAGATATAAATTGAAAAATTTTCCAAGTGGTAACTGTCTAAAACCCTTCTCTTTAATTAAAATAGAAATGTTTCTAATTTAAGAAATATAAATATTAAATTAAAATAAAATTATAATTTAAATCTATTTAGTTGAGAGAATTTAAATGGACCACGAAATTTAATATATGATATTTAAATAGACAGCGAAACTTTTGAGTGACATTTAATTGAATGGTGTGTACTATAATATTTTTTTTATGAAATTAGTTCATGAGATTTTAATTTAAATAATAATAGTTTTATAAATTTCTTTATTTGAAATTACTTTATTAGAAAGTTAAAAAAAAAAAGAAGAGTGAGCAAAAGAGAATCAATTATATGTTCAATAACAAGTTATTGTATATAATATTTATGTAACATTTTCTTTAAAAATATTTTATTGCTATTCTGAAAACATGGAGGGAGAGGAAAATAAATAAATTTATTTTATTTTGACTTAAAAATTAAATATACATATTTTTATACTTATAAAATATTGAAAAATGAGGAACAAAAAGAAAATAAATAAAATATTTTAGAGTTAATTGATTTTCGTTTAAAAATTAAAATTAGATAATTTTATTATTATTTATTAATTTTTAATTAAATTAATCAATTAAATTATTTTTACAATAATTATTATATTTGCTAAAAAAATTTATCTGATGTGTTCTACGGATTCAAAATACTAGTGCAAAATCTAACAGATTCCACTGGTGTACCAAAGGGGTACTCCACAACACCAAATTCCGGTTAATGATTTAGCCATGGATGCTAGCATAAATCTTTAAATTTACAAATTATTATTATTATACTTTTTCTTCTTTAACATTTTCATTACCCGAAAAATAACAATTTTAGTACAGACTCTGGAGCGTGTATCACTGTAATAACAAATTGATAAGACTATATAAGGGATAAAAATTTATTACTAACGGATGTTCACTTAGATATTATATATTCAATAAGTATATCATAGAAAGTACACTTAAATACTATAAATACTAATATTAATGGAAAAAATATATAAGCCTATTGAAGTGTAAAAATCCTCAAACAACACTTACCTTGTCCCCTACCTTGACAAGGCAATAGAATCCCAGTTATCCAATTAAGCACATGGGGTTGGTGATTCAAGACTACTAAACACAAATTATTTGTATCTTATTATTCTAATAAAGATCAACTTTATACAATCAAAGTATTTTACATCATTAGTCAATTATATAATATTATATGAGTTTAACTTTGATGCTTGACAGTATAAAAAAGGATTGTGTGTGAGATTAGTGGTTTATTATGAGAGTGAGATGAGTAATTCTGAGTTAGATAACTATGAATCGATTGTCAAGATTGAAAGTTAATTAATAATAATTACAGATCACATGATAATTTAAATTAAAATTCATATGACTTTATATTTTAGCCTTAATAATTCATATAAGATTTAACAATCAACAATGACTTTTCTCATTTTTATAATAAACTAACCGTCTCATTGTTATACATTTGTAACTTTAACAATTGTTATAACAAAATCCCTCATTGGATTACTAGTGTGGGTCATATAGACCATGTTTATAAAATTTTAAATTAATCTAAAATTATTTGACATAGTTTTTATATACATTAAAATTAACATAATATAAATGCTTAAAATGAACAAGAATAAGAGTTCAATGATTACATTCTTATTAATGTTCCACTTTTATGAAATTTGGCATAGATAATATTTATGATAGGTAATTGTAACTCAATAGTTTGATCGATGAAAAAAATTATTTTATAAAAATTTATTAAGGATGTAACTTTATTCAAAGTTAATTTGATATAAATATGCTAAGAATTACTTTTGGAGTAAGTTGATCCCTCCTCATATACATATATAATGAGATGAGAGGTTTTATATATGAGAGTGACATGATCAAACATATATGGACCATATAACCATATATGAAATATCATGATTAAAAATTATTAAAAGGTCATATGATCATTTAAAAAAGTCATGAGAACTCATATTTTAATCCTAACCATTAATGCAATGATAGACATGTATTATGATGATTGATAAAATAAAGTGGCATAATAAACTATCAAATCGTTTTTAAACTATAAAATATTTGATATATTTGATATGCTTGGTAAGAACTTTGAATTCAATAGGTGGATTAATGAAATTTTATATCCATAAAAAGATATTAAAGGGTGTAAGTGTACCAAGATTTATATCTAATGTTAACAGATCGTATATGTATATATAACCCAAAAATTTATTTAAACTAAGGTTGAATTTAACAATATTTATGAAGAAATTTTAATATAAAATTGAATCTGCTTCTAAAAGAAATTATGAAAATAATTATTACCTTTAAACATATGGAGAGACACGGAAAAAAAAAAAAAAACTCATCATATAAAAAAGACGCTTAACAAAATATCCACTTTGAATAGTCCCACCTTATCATTTATGCTGGACAGGAGGCATCTTTGTCAACTTTATCTCAACTTGCAACGTGATAATAAAAATAAATAAATAAATAAATATGTCTAAGTTTTAGTACTGCTTCATTTGGTCGTGATACGTTTCCAATTTGGCAATGAATTATTCGTTGAACTTGGTATTGTGTATAAATCAATCTTTAATAACATAATTTAAACATATATATTAAATAAATAAATTTTCTCCATTTTGTTGTCTGGGGCAAAAGTTAGAGCCTAGGAGGCCCTTCACTCCAGCAAACCTGCAATTTACTTAATTACATTGTAAGCAAATCTTCAACCTGCATTTGCACTGCAATTTGCAGTGTAGTTTGCCACCCGCTAAAGCATGAATAATCAATTAAAGTTTGAGCTCAGGCCCTTGAACATTTTTTGTTCCAGGGCGGTGCAAAAGGAAAAAATAAATAAATATATGAAGAGTATTTATAAAAATAAAACTTAATAGTATTGTCTAAAAACTTACCAATTCAATTGTTAACTCATGAAAAAACAATTTTTTAACGTAAGGAAAAATTATTAAGGTCAAAAATATCTTCAACATTATTACTATTTAATGTTTTTAACAGTATCAACAATAAATGTTTACTTGCAACGTTAGTACAGTTTCTTCATCTCTTCATCGTTTTATGTTCTAAAATACACAAGTTCGAAAAGCAGCAGAAACGGAGAAAGTGAATGGCATCAAGACTACAAACTCAACACTTATGGCTGCCAAAATGTTCAAAATGAAACACATAATTCTACATTGTATTGACCGTAAAGAAAAACAAAAGGCTCTTTCTGGTTTCCCAGAGTACAAAAAGCTCTTTCTAATCATACAAAACTCCTTACACTCCCTCTTATTACTAA
The DNA here is from genome assembly GCA_031216105.1 of Dalbergia cultrata. Lineage (NCBI taxonomy): Eukaryota > Viridiplantae > Streptophyta > Magnoliopsida > Fabales > Fabaceae > Dalbergia > Dalbergia cultrata. The sequence continues at coordinate 54,132,398 of CM062345.1, forward strand.
TAGAAAAGCAAATATAGCGTACAAAAAAAAAATATTGACATTTTTTTCCTATCAAAATCACACTTATTGTTGTATGAAATAAAAAAATACAACCGACTTATTTATTTATTTAAAGACTAATAATCATGTCTCACCGCCACGGACCACTTTTCGACTGTCCAATATTTTTATATTTCGGTAACTAGCTTGGTGTTGTGAATCCATGGCATCACATATCACACTTACCACCACAAGAACTCCTTCCTCCAGTTCACTTGATCATTGCTGAAGAAGAACCCATCTTGTGTGACCATCCAGCAGCAAATTCTATAAGGACCACATCGGAAAGTGTCCCTAGGAGCCTTGAATGCATCAAAACTCTTCCTTGTGTTGTCCCATTTCATGGTGCACTTCATCTGGTTGGTGCCCCAGAAATCAAGCCTCATGGTCCAGCTGAAATCATCGTGCTCTTGCAAAGCACGCCCACCAAGGTCCATCTCCGGTGATGAGCACCAAATGACCAAAGGGACAGAGGAGTTGTCAGTGAATCCATTGGTCACACGGACATAGTATTCATGGTCGCCAAACAAGTACTGTGCTCTTTCAATTGTGCTCGTCAAAATCACAATGGAGGTTGTAACACACAGCATAAGGAAAAATCTCACTACAAGTTTCATGGTTTTTTTGATTTTATTACTACAATAGAATATTGTTCTCTCTTCAACAAGCGGAGGCTTTATTATATATCGGCTAGCAACAATGGGAATAAATAGTGTCATTTGACTACGTTTCACCTTTGTGCCGGGTTTTGTGCTACCCCAATCTAATAATGATTGGTTTATAATAAATTGTACACTAACCTTACAATATCATTTACAAACTTATTTTGTCTTTTAGTAGTTGTTTCGTATTTCAGTGCAAAACAAGTTTGTAAACGATGCTATAACATTATTGCATAACTTTGTTATGCATCTAACACTATTCTCCCTCTATCTTATCATTACTTTTTTTCCAAGTTCTAAATTCCCTCAATCTTATCGTTATTATTCTGTGTGATCTTGTACCATATTAGCACTAGATGCTTTAAATTTCGTAGTCAAAGCAAATTACACATGTTATGGCATCCTTTTTTTCAAAAGAAAAAGAAAAAGAAAAAGATATAGTACTTTTAATTTTTCATAAAGTTGACATTTTATATAACAGAGTTATTATGTTATGCTTTATTAAGTATCTTTTTATTGTTAGCAAATTAAATTGGTTTTAAAGTTTTATTTGTTTAATTAAAAATTAAACTCAAATTTGAACTATTTTGATATTTAAATAACTTAATATATTTTTCAAGTCGAAAGAAGAGTCATTTATTGTTCAGCTTTTTTTTTAAAGATTAAAAACGCTTATTCAAGGTCACTTAGGCCTGTTTAGTTTCAGTTTTAATTTTCAGTTTTAAAGATTTTATAAAAAAAATATTAAAAATTGAAAATAAAAAATAAAAATTAGAATTTATAGTTTCAAAATTTTAGTATTTCTTTTACAAAATCTGAAAAATCAAAAACTCAAACTAAACAGGCTTATTGTCCATTACTTTTTTCTTTACGTGATTTTTTGTCCATTACTTGCAATCTATTATTAGAGGAAAAAATAGAGAGCCGTTGGAAGTTGGAAGTTGGCATTTATATTTCTCTTATTTTATTTGAAGAAAGAATTGATCCAAATTAAAAAAAAGAATAAATAAACTGATACACTAATGTTATTTAATAATTTTTTATATAGTAATATTAATATTTTTTTAAATTATGCATTAAAATTTAATATTATTAACAACATAAAAATTAATTCATATGATTTTCAATTTTCATAATTAATTTGCTCAAAATGTTAAAATTTTAAATGAAATTTAATTTTGAAATAGACAAACAAAATATTTTTTACTTTTGAATTATTTAATAATCAAGTTTAAATGAAGAAACACCATTAGCATCCTAAAAAAATTGGTTCTATATAAAAATTCATTAATTGCACATAATGATACAATATTTTCTTTAAATTTAATAATTTAATTAAAATAATTATATTAATATGTTATTTTAAATATTTATTAAAAAATATGAAATTACATTAATTATAAATAATCAAAAAAAATATTTTTAATTTTTAATTGTTTAATAATAAAGTTTAAACAAATAAGTGATATAAGCATTGCCAAGAAAAATTATTTTATTTAACTCTTTTTTTAATTGTGAATACCAAAATTAATTTTTATCTTTGATTATGATTTTATAAGTTAATTTTTTATTCATTGAATAATTTCGATAACAAATTATTCAAAGTGACCTTTATCTTGTGAATAAAATAATTCCCAATAAAAATGTGTTATGCAACAATAATAATTAAAAAAGAAAAAAATTAAAGCCAAGCATCGGCCTATAAAAAGTTATACTTGTCATAATCTTTGTTATGTCACAGACAAATATGCATTGCATTGTTAAAAGTGGTTTCATTTAGTTTTTATAATTTAAAAAGATAAAAAAAAAGTGCTTTGCAGTAAAAGTATTATTTAAAATAATTAAAAATTATATCGTTGTTATATGTTTTAAGGTTTTTCCTTTGGTGTTCTACGTATACTAATTTCTTTTTAATTTCAATAGTTATGATTGAATAGTAGATCTTTTACATTTTAATAAATTAAATTAGTGAGATACATATTATATTTTTAGCTACAGATAAATAAAAGATACTAATATCCTTAAATTTCACAATGGTACTTGAGAAATCCCATTTTTAATTATTACTACATATTTTGAAAACTATTTGTTTAGTTCTACTTCATCTATGCAATAGTAATAGTGGCATAAATGTTTGATTAGGGGTGAAAATAAGTCGAGTTAGATTATACTTTAGTTTTAATAGGCTAAGATTGTGTCTGGGCCTATTATCTGACATAAACATTTTTTTATGGTCTTAGCCTGACTTAACTTGAAAGCCTATTTAGAAGCCTATTAGATTATAAAATATTTTTTTAAAAAAATCAAAATACCTACTTTTAATTAAGCCAAAATGCTACTAAATGTTTCAAAAAAATATGTCTTTAAATAGACTAAAAAACTTATGTAAGTTATAAAAAAATATTTTTAAATATATTAAAAATATTTCTATTATTAGTCGATATTTAAATAATAATACTAATAATAATATAAATAGGTTAGTTTGGTAGGATTAATAGGTTATTTTTATTATCTAGAGTCTAATCTGATTAGTTAAAAAGATTTTTTAAAAAATTTTAATCTAATTTATTTACTAAATAGGTCAAATTTAATTAAGCGAAAAATAAGCTAAATCGGGAGCTCCTGATAAGTAGCTGACCAATTTCCACCGTGTTTGAACCCGCAGAAGTTAGTAGAACTCCTTGTCACTAAGATTTTTAACTGTCTACTTTATTTATAGCGCTGTTAACAGTATAATGCAATTCAATTTTGTTACTGAATACTTTGTTAGTAAGAAAACAAATAAAGAGAGAGGAAGGCGTTAGCCCAAAAAATAAACAGAGAGATTAAGACAACTCATAAAGATTTTTACTTTCGGTTTTTGGTCTGGGACAACTCATAACCTGATATCATTACTTTTTTTCTTTTCTTTTTCTTTTTGTTGTCAGAGGCATGAGCATGGGTTTCTTTTCTTTGGTCCTACATAGGTTGGTCTTGTTAATGCAGTCAGTTTCTTGTGGGCCGCTGGGAATTTCTCTCCTAATATTACCATTACCAACGAACCAACAGAGAAAGCTGCCGTCAATACAATATGAAATCTTAATTTTTTTAGTTTTCGGGCCATGTTCGTTTTATTCCACTTCTTCGCTTTCTAATCATTGTTTTGATCATCTTTTTTCACATCTTTTTAAACGAATACTGGTCTTGAACTTTTTTATTTTTTTGGTTGAAGTTTTGAACTATTGATTCGGTTACGAGTCTCTAGGCTGATTAGCGATATTGAATCTGATCAGCCCAACCAAACATTGGCGTGCATTCTGTTCACCAACAAAAATCCTATTTTTGATTTCCTGGAGAACTTCAGAACTACGACCTCAAATACACCGGCAAGTGTTACAGCGTTTCATTTATTATTATTATTATTATTATTGTTATTTGGATAAACAAAGTTTATGTTGAGAATGAACGTTCATCCCTGTCCATGATTAGGGCATGTTTTTGAGTTCATTGAGGGTTTATAAAAATATTTAGGTAGTGTTTGATTTGGGACACAAGACACAAAATATAAAAATAGTAGAGATAAAAATATAGAACAGAAAAATAGAAAATTTCTGTACCTTTAAAACTTGTGGACAATGGAGGATAAGATATGGAGACAGAAATTTAATATTTTTTTCAATAATACTTCTATACATATTTATTATTTATGCCTCCATCTCTATTATTTTCATTGTCCCTATATTTCTGTCCTTATCCCACTACCAAGCTCTATCTTATAGATCACCCATCAATAGAGAAAATCTAAAATCGAATCCAAATCATAGCGATGTATAAGTAGAAGGTTGATTAGGTGAACTAATATTTTTGGCGTGCTGTATTTATTAAATAAAACGAGTATATTGAGATTTGTATCAGTAATGTGCTATAAACATCAAAATATGTGCTTGAGATATATTTGATACTTTTGAACAGAAAAAAAAGAGATATAATTTTTATAATTTTTTTCATTTTAGGATAGGCCAATGCTTCTATCTGTTCAGAATAAGCCTTAGCAAGAAATATATTGTATACAAAAATATTTAATTATATTTTAACATGTTTGACAAATATTTAATTTTTATGATAACTAATTTAAAAATCGTAAATATAATAACATGTATTCAAAGCAAGAATATGCATAATATAATATGCAGATGTCACAGAGTTCATGAAATTGGAGACATATATGCCAAGAATGATAGATGAAAGTCCCATGGGAGAGCATGCATCCGTTTCCGTAGGACAAAAGAATAAAGCTTATGCTGTTGGTTTATGCCTTTGATGGTTACAATTTGCAAAAACACATCTACGTTGGTGAAATAGGGATGCTGGGTTGGCAAAAGGTAATTCAAATAAAAACAAAAGGTCTGTGTTAGTTTGATTTCTTTTTTATTTTCTGTTTTCAACCTTCTTTTATTTTTAAGATTCTTGCGAAGGGAAGAAAAAAAAAAGAATTTATAATTTATTTTTATTTCTTTTTTTACTATTCTTTTATAGATTGTTAAAAAACAAGAAACAAAATGAAAACACCCTCTAATTCTAATCTCAAATCATAATTTTAACGTTAGTTCCCTATCCAAATGGCAATGTATTAAATAATAGGGCAGAGCAGTTTTAGGTAAATCAAAATTTTATAAATACATTAAGCTGTTTTTTTTTTTTTTTTTTTTTTTGCTCTTTCGGTCTTGCCCTTTTTATTCAATTTCAAATCACAAAGTTTTTTTTTTTTTTTATCTCAAGGTATCCACCGTCGATAACAGTAACTAATCTTTCGCTAGTTTGTGCAGGCACCTCAAAGGGTGAGTAGCTAGCCTGGAGAAGCTTCTCCACTCCTAAAGGCAGAAAGCGAATCCCTAACCCTTAATTAAAGGTGAATGAACCCCAACTACTTTGACCACACCCGGGTTTCAAGCCACAAAGGTAAGCGGCCACTTGCGAGTGAGCGAATCCTTCTTGGATATTACTTTTGGGCTATCCTAATTTGTCAACTACTTGGAGAAAAGGAATAAAGTGAATGCAAAAATGAACTGACAAAAAAAGAGGGGGAAAAAAAACAACAAAATGTAAAAAAAAAAAAAACAGAAACAAAGCTGGTAGCAAATGTCAACTTCAACAGATTAAGTTTGTAATGGGCCCAAAAACTTGTAAAAGTATAATTCGAATCCAAAGTCTAGTGGCCCACATATCACTTTTCCTGTTTTTTTGTTGTTGGGTTTTTGTTTTGTTGTGTACTTTCCATTTAACTTTATCGAGATCACTTCGATTAAAAAAATAAGAAAAAGAAACTTTATGGAGATCACTTTATTAACATGCTCGACGCAATCTAACATCTTACATTGGATGGAGCATTAGCTCTTCAGTGTGTCAATCTTTGCTCAAAACACTTTTTTTTCCAGCTCCTGTTTACACATCTTGCAAAGCACTTAATCCTATATTGGTTACACATTTTCTTCTTGCGTATTTGTTTGAATTGTTACGACCGTTGAGCAGAAGGAGCTAGTAGAAACTTTTAAATAAGAATGATTAGCTGATTGTGCATTTTTGTTTGTTCTGAAAACAAACATGCCCTTAGTTGTTTAATTTAATATGCTTTACATACCAGCATTTTTCCTCTTCCTTGCACAACTTCTTTCACACAAAAAAAAAAAAGGAGTTTAAATTACTGAATAGCTTATAAATTTTCCACATTATATCCTTTCCAATTTATTTATTTTTTTGAAAAATGAACAATGCTACTCATCTGCTTATACTTTAATTTCTTGTGTATCTGCAACACACGCATCATAAAAAAAATCAGCTGAGTATTTACACTATTTGGTGCTAGTTGGTAGTAAATGCAGACAAAGAGTGCTGCTATCCTGCATGTTACAGCTTAAAAGCATTGCTCAGTCCAATCGATGCATCCAATTAATGCAGTTTAATTTACTAGCTAGTTAGTGCAACAGAGAGCCTCTGCTAAATGCAGCAAGTAAAGCGTAAGCTCAGACTTACCATAAACACAAAGTTTGAGTTGTTTCAACTTCCAATACAAACAAGATCTCAGAAGTAAGTACGAGTGACATTGTAAAAAATAAGACAAAAAACTAAAAAAGAAACTATAGCATACTTACTTTTATAAATTAAAGTGATAAGAATTGATATCAATTTCGAAAGCAAGTGATTTGGTTCTCCATGAAAATAATTTCGGATAAACTAGGCTTTAAAAAACATATCCTTCTTGATGTTTAAAATATTATAAATTGATTACTAATAATTTATAAAAATTGATCAAATTGATTTATGACAAAAATAAATAAGACAAATAAGTTTATTAACGAGTTACTTGTTTAAGTGTTTGGGACAAGAAAAATACGATTCGAGACACTTTTAATTAAAGAAGAATTTTTTCTCCTTTTAATAAAAGTGTATTGGAACGTATGTCACGTTGATTACAAACTTAAACTATAGGAGTTATAAAATATGGAGATACAACTAATTTGTCTTATTCTTTTAATCTAAGAAGAGTTTTTTTTTTTTTTTCAAGAGACTAATTTGTTGGCATTTATTTTTCACTGAGTATCAAACTGAGGGTATACTTCTCTCAATTTTATAATTGTAAGATTCAAGGTTAAGAGAATCGGACCGGACAGTAGGATTATTTGGGTTAACTGAGAGCAGTCCTTTGGCGGTCCGGTTGAATATCCAAAACCAGAAGATTTCAGAACCGGGAAAATCGGTGAATCGAACCGATCCAACCGGTTCGGAGCTTTTAAATTTTTTTTTTGTTTCAAAACTTAAATACTGATATTTTATAATAGTCATAGAGCAAAAATAAAAAAATGGGTTATATTTATTTTATATATGAAAATAATACTAATATCCACGGATTACTCACCATAAAACTCGCTAATCATTAATAAATATTGTTTTCAAATACTTTTGTAACCATACTGTGAGACTGGAATTAAAGAAATTTTATATGGATTAGGTTTATTTTTATAAACCTATGAATATATATATATTTTTTGTGTTAATTATGTTAATATTAATGATTTAATATATTTTTTATGCTCTAATTAATTATACATATATATTTTTATATATATTTTATTATAATTTGGTTGAATCAGTTGGAGCTCTAAATCCTTAAACCAGTATCTTAACCGATTCGATACCCGATCCGATTTTCTTAACCTTGGAAAGATCGAAGATAATAGTAAACAAAATAAAAACCGAAAGCAACAACTATTAACTTATTGAGATTTTAAAAAATAATAATTTAAAGATGTCATCGTGTATACAGTGACCCACGAGCTGGTTGCCACAATTTCATGGCATCTTGTCATTCACAAACAACAAATTAGATCTATCAAACCCAAGAGACCTCACCATCACAATGATTTCTCTCTATTTCTCAATGTAGATCTTCAACCAAATTGGTAAATGCCTAAAGCCCCTGATTCCTCGAGACCCAGTTCACAAAACCAGGAAACAAATTTCATTTTTTTTGAATAAAAAAAGCACCAAATCCCAACAATGTCTCAGTCAACAGACTTTCTCTAATTAAGACCACTCTAAACTTCACAGACCATGATAGTCTAGTGCCCCTATTCCACCACTTCCTTTTCCCACCCCACTGTCTCTCAATTTTCTTCTCTGCTCAATCTTTAATAAAAACCTGCAAGGCTGCAACAGAAAGATATGTTTATTTTTAACCTTAGTCCAGAAGCTCCCCCAAACCCACCCACCTTCCCTCAATGCACCGGTCGCACAGATATGAGATACCCCCACCCCACCAAAGGCATCACAAAGCCTAGTAACCCTATGTGACATAACAAACAACAATCACCTAATAGCTAGATAGATAGGTGTATGGCGCACTTTCCTTGGATTTTGAAAAGCTGAAGATCTTTGGCACTTTAACATGTTTGAGGAACCAAACAGTGTCCCCCCAAAATTGCACGCTTATTCAGAATCTTTAATTCAAAATATGCACGATAAAGGAGAATGTGAAAAATAATAATAATAAAACTATAGTAGTATATGTTTTTTTTTTTTTTAAATTGATGTTTCTAAATAGAGTAGACAGAGAGAGGAAGCGTATTTGTGTGTGTGCATGTGAAGCGTGAGGCACACATATGATAACTGCTATAAACAAAAGTGGAAAGCGAGGGGTCTCCACGCGGAACACTGATAAACACACTCTTTCATCTTTCTGCTCTCTCTGCACTGCCACTCACCATTACACAACAACATTGACCCACAACACAAACAGAGAGAAACCTTGTTATTACGACTGTATATTTTGATTATTTCTTATTGATTATTATTACTACTTACGTGAAAAAATGGTTTAATTGAAAGTTGTCTGTTAAAAAAGGTTAATATCAACATTAAGCATTTGTTTTTTCTAAGGTATGTCATATAATAAGGATAAACTATTGATCTATGTATATGGGAAAATAATAATAACAAAGACATTATAATATCAAGGAAATATTCTTGATTTGTGTTGGGGTAGGGGAAGGGGAGAGAGGATGAGAGAATAGGGCACGAGGCTCGAAAATACAGTGCCTTTCGCACTCAAACTTTAAAACGCCTCGAATTTCAAACGCTGAAAAGGATATCTTAAAGGGTGCCAAAAACAAACAAGGACCCTTCTTATACGTGTGTGTCGTGTGTCATGTGTCATCATCATGCATCCATGCTCATGCATGACCATAGATAGTTGGTGAGTATCAGGATATGTCATGTGTTGGACATACGCACGGATATAGTGTACGTACATTTGGGGGGATTATGGTACTGTTCATACGGTTGAGTTTGCTTGCTGCTACGAGTATCAAATATCAATGCAGTTGATCGATCAAGGATCAACCAGTGCCAGCGGCCCAATCAAAGCACAATATTTTGCAGTATCATTTTTTGTTCTAATGACTAAAATGGAGTGTTTACAACTTTGATCATTTTATCAAAAGTGAATAGTTTAAAAAATTGAGAAATATCTACTTTTTTTACTTTTTCAGAACATAAACTGAATGTCCTTTATATCGATTTTTAGTTAGAACCTACTGGGAGCTTTTACTTTCAACTAATATATATATATATATATCACTATATTAAAAATGAAATATATATCCAACTAATACTCTAAGAGCATATGAATATTCCTCTTAGAAAAATTAATTTGTAAATAAATTAAATTCTTGAAGGCCTTACAAATTTAATTTTTGTTATATAATTTAAAGTAAAGAAGTATTTAAGGTAAGTAGGAACATGAGAGACATTTGATAGACAGTAAAAGCAGGAACATGAGCAGCTTGAATTGGCAAATGGCAACAGTGTAATGGTAACCAAATCAATCAACAAACAGAAAAGGGAAGTAAGGGACAAACAAATATGGGCAACACGTGTGGGGCCAGGGCCTTACATAATTGTCTCAACTCCAGCTTACACCAAAACGAAGCCGTATTGAATTGATGGTGACCCATGTAATTGTAATGGGTGTGTGTCATTATTATTATTGAAAAACAAATAAAATAAAAATGATGAAATTAGAGAGAGAGAGAGAGAGAGAGAAGGGGGGGTCCATTGGATAAGGTCAGGATTTGACAGGAGCAGAGTTGTGATGGGCCAACAGAAACGATGTCGTCATCCCTTGACCATATATATGTACTCCGGTTCGTAACGGAGATTCTGTGGGCCCCACAGATCTCTAATTTCCCCCAATGGAATTCCCCAGCTACACTTCATCGCCTCATTGCAATGGAAGCAGCTTGTGAGAGACCCTTCGAGGAGGCTCTCACTCAAAGACCTTCCTCTCCTTTTTATTTTAAGTTAGAATCGACAAAATGCCATGTAGCTAAAACAATAAGGGATTTTGGTCACAGATATATTTAAGGAATTAAAAATATAAAAAAAAAAGCTGTGAAATTTGTAATAATTTAAAATTTAAAAAAATTTGACTGTTTTAATTTTTTAAAATATCTTCAATGGAGATGGGGAGACAGGAGAGTCCCAATTTTAGATTAATCTCATTAAACAACCTTTTTTTTTTTGTTAATATCCATTGGAGTGTTGCATAAAACTAGGACTAGTCTTGCTAAGTCGGGATCAAAACCAACATATTTTTTTATTGTACAGTCACGTACCACGTATATATTGACAATAAAAATATAAAGATGTAGAGAGAAAGGTAAGATCAAAGTTGGTTTTTCCTATTAGAGAAGTGAATCCCAATTTCGAAAATTTTCCAATATTGATATGTGATATATAAAGTGAGGGCCAAAATAGAGAGTCAAATAAAATTTACATTGAAAAACCGAGTGAGACACTTCGTTAGAAAAACCATAATAATAATAATAATACAGAACTAATCTTTTTTAATGCGGCAAACAAACCAATTACTTATCCATTTGCAGAATGTAACATGCAGAAAACTGTCACCATTTCCCTCAAGTCTTCTAAATCGGAACGTATTTTTAGCTGCATTTAATATAATGGGATGAGACATTAGTAGATACATAAATTATTACTAAAGTAATCTATGTATGTCTCATTAAATCCTGACGCTTCATCATTGCCTCGCTCCACCTAATTTTGAACTTTATTAATGTCAAACTTCACATAGCATAACCTTCTTCTTTAGAGCCAGCAGCGGGTAACAGCGACATTTATCCGTGATATCCTCCTCCTTTAATCTCGCTATAAAAGAAGTAGCTCCAGCGGAAAACAGATATTTGTGCACAGCACACAGCATCGTCAGTTTGTGACAACTAACGCCTTTTTTGACAGCCAATGTCCAACCACAATCCCATAATAATGATACTATAGCTTGTATTTTTTTGGTCTTCTTAGCTCGTGCTATTTACTTTCCTCCAACCATTGATGCTGGATCCGTTAAGGTCAGATTCTTCGACGGTCTCAAGTCTAACAATGTATTATTTATATGGATTTTATATAAGAACTTCCTCTGATGAAAATAGCACTGGAACGTTACCTTTAAACAATAAATAAATCAGCACCTTTTTTTTTGGGGTAACTTCTCATGTTCTTGAAAGTTTGAACCGGTGGATAAAAATGCATGAATGATTTTTATACTATAATAGAACTAGTTTATACATTATGATATCATGGTATTTACAACCATGTAATTTAGGCCTCATTCAATTTTGTCGTTTTCCATTCTTCTGCATGATGAAGTGTGATATTATCTTTTAAGATTTTCGCATATTTTGTTAAAGATGCATGAAGGTTGAACTTGTTTAGTCGGTTGACTCTTAATACATTCTTCCCCATCAAGCTTCTTTAATTTCAGTCGACAACCCCACCTTGCACGTCCTCATCATTATCCTCAAACAAGATTAGAGGACCCTCCAACTTTGTATATTATTCATATTCATAATAAACCTTTTGCATCTTTTCTCTCTTCCACCTACATGTCCGTCCTAGTAGGGATGAAAGGATCT
>CM062345.1:55513914-55528914 GCA_031216105.1 Dalbergia cultrata
GCTTTACAGATGAAAGATTTGATACGGTAGATGTTGCTCCTTCAACCCTGAAGTCTCACACTGACTATCAAATCCATCTGGTTTCGCTGCAAGAATATGTATCAGAGATTTCAAGAATGCCAGGCGGTCTATGGATAATTGGATACATTATTACGGAATCTGAGAGATGATGACTGGGGTTAAAGTGCTCAGATTTTAGTTGGCAGCATCATATCAATATGAAATAGCAGAAGAATACTACATGCATTTGATGAGGAATTGGGCATGAATAAAGGAAAATTAAGTTTGACCCCAGGGTATAGACAAATTGGTTTTTCTTTTTTTCCTATTATACCGGTACTTTAATTGAATCTGTTCATGCAGATTCACCGAGCTTTCCATCCCTGGCCATGACATGTGAATTTGAAAGTGGCCCCTCTTGGATCGGAATAGTCAAACCAAACCTTACTCTGCTACATCTAGAGGTAATTTCAATTTACAAGTTGCTTTTGTTTTTGTTTATGACTTAAGATATTGTTCCTCCTTCACTCTATTATCAAGTTTGATAGGAAATCTGATGGTTACTTGCAATTGGACCTATACACATGTGCAGATAGTGCAATGTGATATCAAAATGCCAAATAGTTCCTTGTATTGTTGTGATATTCATTGCCATAAATGATTTCCAAACTATGTTGTACTTGAGTATCAGCATTATCTCTAACAGAGGCATATGTAACTTCTATTTCTTGATGGAGAGGATCAACTATGTTATATTTGGAGAGCAAGGATCCAGTGGTTCTATCAATTGATTTAATTACAATGGAGCACGTATTGTAGGTCCTTTGTTCAGTTCAACTGCCATTCGTAAACAATAGCTGCAAAATTAACCATTCTCATTGGAGCCTTTTCTTTTGCTTTGGTGATTCAGTTCAACTATTTCTACTTCTTTTTTTATGTTATTAACTGACGATCTCACGGCTTTAAACTAACCAAACTTAATTAACTGGCCAATATTTTTCCTTTTCTAGATGTTGAACATAATATTTTGAGTTAGAAATGATACTAATTAATTAGGTAAATCTTTTCTAAAGAAACAATTTTAAGATTTGAACACATAATATTATAAGCAAAGTTTGTTTGGGGTTATGTTGCCAGCACGAGTTACGTGAAGGTGCCGACACCCTAGGCTCTGCAAACGTAGAGTTTGACCATAATATACGACCATGTGCTATTCACGACGCCGAGTACGAGTAGTTTCCTAAAATACTAGTTATTATATTTTAACATCTGTCCAAAGCATGTGATGATGCAGGTGAAAGAACGTGACAAATTTGAATTGAGTGGCATCGTAACTTCGAAAGAATATTGGATGATGATGCTTAAGAATATAGATGACCCCAAAATTGACTTTTGGTCCCTTTCCTTCCGGTGGCTGCACGTATTATTTAATTTAATTTAATTATTTACCGATGATTACAAGCGATCTCATCATCATATTAAATTAACTCAGAAAGAGACCCCATTTTTCTTAGCCGACTGCTTCTTGGCCCATGTTTTGTATTACTAGGATGGAGTTTCACGTTCACCTACACGCATATTTGCCAACTCGCTGTTCCCTCTTTGATAGTTCCAGCGTTCTGCATCGCTTTTTTTTTTTTCTAATTTGCCAAAAAAAAAAGCCTTTTTTGGGGTTGGAACGTATTCTAATAGCTAACGAAAATATGAAAGCCGCCTCTAATTAAGGAAGAAAGATAGTGAAAAGAAACCAAAATTATATGAACTTTTGACGGCTAAACATATAATTGTTGATTGAATTGCATTCAATTCTGTGAAATAATAACCAATATTGAATAACATAGCTAATGATGGTTAGCTCTGGTGGTAAGTGGCGGGCTCATATCCTACAAGAATGTGAATTCAATTCCTGCTACCATTGTGAGGAGCGATATTGTAAGTCTGATCTTAGTGAATGAATAGTGCCAAACTCAACTAAACTTTTATTTTAAAAAATATATATTGAATAACATAAACTAAACATTATCTTTGGACTTTAGTTGAAAGCAACTTCTATCTTGTGATGGAGATTGCCACACTCACGTCCCTTTCCCTTCCGCCATAAGAAACACCTCTCTTCTAATATTTCTTTTCAACACTTCGTGTCTCAAGAACCAAACCGATATTATTGTCGGCAGGATTACCCCTTGGTAACTAATCGATTTTATCTTCGGTAAATAAATGATGGTAATTAATTCTTCTACTATTATGTACCTTGAACAATATTTGATTTCAGCATGCATTTCCCATAGACTGATATATAATATACCATCATATCTATCTCTTTCAGTGAAGCTTTTGTGTAAAAGTCATGTAGTAATTTAACTTTTCCCTTTATTGGCTCACACCCACTGTAGGTTCGTGGATCTGATTAGGTGGGAAAAGCCAATTGCGGGTATGTGAAAGAAGGTGATCATAGTTGTCAATTTGTCATTATCTACTTAGGTCATCATTGAACAATAACAACTTTAGCATGACTAGTGCATGAGTAGCCAAACACTTGTTCAAATTTATGTGCGGGACAGTATAAGATAAGATCATTTGAGCTGGCTAATAATTCTCATAGTAGAAGCATACAAGCGAAAGAAATTTAGCAGCTGATCTAAGACTCCGCGTGAGTCTCCAACTATCCAATTTTTCAAAACATGAAAAAAAAAAGGTTGTGCATAAAAACGAAAACAAAATTAAAATCGTGAAGTTTCTAGATAAAATGGGTAAGCTTGCTGCTGCTTACAGCAACATAGAAAAGAATTGGAAAATGAAATTATGAGTCTTTGTGATGTTATATTTGTCATTGATATAATAAATAGTACGATAAACGATTATTTTCGACACTGATATTTAGATACTACTTTGTCACTTAGGAATTTTACTAATATTTCTGAGAAGTTTTATGCAGAAAAGTAAGAGATCATGTGTTAGTAATTGAAAATTTAAGTTGCTTATCTAGTAAATTTAGTAAAATAATAGTACAACTTTTATTCATTATTTTATGAAAAATTTAATTTCTATGAATGTGTAAAAAGACTTAATTTTTATGATTTTAAAAAAGGTTAATTTTGATGTGATGTGTTTTAAACTTTATTTTTATTTGCAAGACTTTTGATGTAATAAATAATTGAGTCACACACTTTTACTGATATAAATGCTTGTATAAATTTTTTTACTTTGATAACACATATCAATTAAGTTCATTTTACAAAAAATTATCCTAGAAATGTCACCACTTTCAACAAATTTAATTAAACAAGAACACTTCTAAGCTTGTGTTTGTGAGATTGACTTTTAAGAGGAAGGGGAGAAAAGAGAAGGGATTCATCATAGTGTAAACTTTAAAAATTTTACTCTCAAATTTCTCTTTACTCCTCCAAAATCAAACTTATATATACGAACCTTACGTGGACACATTTTAATTAAAGAGATGGAATTATGTACCCACCATTTCAAGTCCCTCACCCCAAAGCCTTAATTAGGAGCAAACTCACTCAACTTAGATATTGACCCATGGCTATAATTTCCAATGAAACGTTATTAGATTACAAAACATAAAACAATACAAAAGAGCATTATAATAGTATATATATTATCATTCAATACATTCAATATTGAACTTTATTTTCCTCCCCCATTCTTTTTCTTCTTTCTTATGAACCTTTGAATAACTAAAAAACAAAGAGATGGTTCGTTCCTTGGATGTGATTAAACATTAACATGATTGAGTGTGTCGAGAACGTCTGAACGTGTATGGTCATCACCATGATACGATCACATTATTGTACACCCAGACGGGTTTTCTTCGCTGAAATACTGATCGCAACGGCTCGCATAATAATAGGGTCTCCCCCCACCGTAACTGTCGTAAACAGGCCTTCCATAGTACCCATCGTAGTAAACCGCTGGCCCAACAAACCCATCCACACATGGCCCACCAGGCCTACCCTCATAGCATGGCCCGCAGCATATCATCCCAACTGGAACAGCCATTGGAGGCGGCACTGGTGGGTACACTGGGACTGGATCGGGCTTGGACTCTTTGGTCTTCTCGGGCTTGGGCTCCTCCTTCTTTTCGGGCTCCTTGGTCTTCTCAGGCTTGGGCTCCTCCTTTTTCTTCTTTTCGGGCTCCTTAGTCTTCTCAGGCTTAGACTCCTCCTTCTTCTTTTCAGGCTCCTTGGTCTTCTCAGGCTTGGGCTCCTCCTTCTTCTTTTCGGGGGGCTTGGGTTCATCCTTCTTCTTTTCGGGGGGCTTGGGGGGCTCGAGGATCTCAATGCTCTTGATGGAACCCCCACCTTTTTTGCAGAGCTTGTCCCTGATCTTCTCGGGGCTACAACACACCACCGTAATCCACACAATGTTTTCCTTCTTATCGATCTTCTGGTCTCGAATTTCTCTTGTTCACAAAATAATTTCAACACACCCCACAAAAAAAATTAACTCAATTTGATATCCTCTATAATATGGCATATCCAAATACATAAATAATAGTAATATAACTCATTGCCAAAGTTGAGATTCTAAATTGAATGATAATGTTGAGAGAAGAGCAATTAAGTGGTGATTGATGGACTCACGAGGATACTTGGCGAGAAGCTTCTTGACCTTCTTGTAGCATTTCTCACACTCAAGGTCAACCTTGAGCTTCATGATTGTCACCTGATTAACGAATGCGATCAAGAAAATTAAATTAAAAACCGGAACTATATGTTATGTCGGACTTTATATATGTATACAAATTATTATGGTTGTCAAGTATAATACAGCACTAAAGAACAATGGTATGTTTGATTCGGAGATCACAAAGAAAGAGATGACTGAGATGACTAAGTAACATCCTCGTACGTACCTTTTCAGCCATGGCTGATGTGGATAAAAGCTCAGATCTGCTGGCTCAGATAGATAGATCAAAATGATCTTTAGAAACTACCGACAAGAGTGCTGTGAGTAGCAGCAACAACGCGGAGGAAAAAGGGAAAGAAAAGCAAATTTAACAAGGAGTGAGCTTAGCAGTCAGCACTCTAACCAACGAAATCTTAACACGTTAGTGCTAATTTTGTGGTAATAATGTTGTCGTTACATGGAGAGGGGAAGGCTGAGGCTGAAGGTGAAGCTGGATGGTTTGTGCTGCTCATAAGAGAGTCATAAAGGGTTGATGACTTTGCAATTCAGCACAAACTGATCGCCCAATCCCATGTGCTGGCTCTGATTCACACGCCACCCCTAATAGTGCTTCTCTATTATGCATGCTCTTGGAGTTGGATCTCTATCAATAGTTATTAATTAATATATATGTCAAATTTGTCTCACAATATGCTTTTACCATGATTTATTTATTCAGGGTTTTATGAGTTTTGTTACGTGCAATAATATCATGTACTACCACCTGCCAACCGTACACGTGTCTCTAGGCCTAGTGCCTCACGTATATTTAGTAATATAATAGAATGTAAGGTCCTATAGTCCTAGTATTTACTGTACTGAATAGATCATGCTCCATTCGGTTCTCGTTGATAAATATGAACCAATCCAAACCGAACTACAGATGTTTTAATCTGGAGGGTGGATTTGAGTTATGCCCCCTACCTAATAATTAAGAATATGAAATTGTTATTGATGATGGCTTCGGATAGGAGTTGGGAGGGTCCAAATTTGTGGGCTCCGAAAAATGTGTCCACATGTTTCTTCGAGGTAGTGAAAGCTTTGCAATAATGGTGCTTAACCGAATGTGACGTTTGCTTATCGCAACTATGCTGTAAACGCGGTTCAATCATGAAGAAATATGATTTTGGCTTTGAGTTTATTTTCATAATTGGAGCCTTTCTGCATTTTGTTCCTATCTTTAGGTTTGCTTGTCTTTATTTATTTATATTTTAATGTTGGCGAATGTGTTTTTTTCTTTGTGTTGTTTGTCTCTGATTGGAAAAAATGCTCCATCTCGAAGGCCAGTAACTATACATGACGTAAAATTGCACACATATATAACCTAATGATTTTCTTTTTGGTTACAACCTCTAAAATCATTTCACAATGAAACTTGATGCTAAAAGTACCTGCAATGATAGATTAGATGCCCATAAAAAAATGTAATGGGGAGTTTAAACAGCATAGAGGCAGAAAAAGATCATAGTTTTAGTTTTTTTTTTTTGGTCAAATCATAGTTACTTACTTAGACGTTAGACAAATGCTGTATTTTCTGTTGCATAATTATACATTCATCTTTCTTTTTTTTCGGTAATGGTACCTATATTCATCTTTGGTCAATGTAATACCCTCACATTCACATACTAAAATTTAGATTACACCAATTATTTTTTTTTTCAGGGTATATGATTGTACACCTTACTCGGCTTAGAGCCAAAGCTAAGACCAAAAAAAAAGCTCCTATTCTGAGCAGGAAATAGAAACGGATGTGCTGAAAGTGTTACTCGGAAAGGTGGGCTTTACTTGACAACTCAGCCCAGGACACGTATAGTCCCCTTTTTTTTCAACGTAAAGAGGCAATCTTCGACTCGGTACAAAACACAGTTCAATGATTTCAACGTGACTAATTAGCCCATTAATGTTGGGTTCACCAAGCGAAATCAACGTAAGGCTGCTAATACATTTGGGGTGGGCTAGTTTTGGCTTAGTCCAAATCGAACTTCAAAAAAAAAAAAGAAGAGAACACGTTGATTAAAACATTTTCTGGAACTAGAATAAATATCAACCCCAAAAAATAAAACAATTTATCAATATCAACTCTTAACAACACCAATAACAAGTCCAATCCCTTACCCCAAAACAAACCAACAACCTCTCTCCAGTGACCTCCCTTCCCTTCTCTTGCCTTCAAAGAGGGTGTTGGTTGTGTGAAGGGACTAAGCCCTTCATGATGGTTTTGAAAACCCCTTTTCATTTAGATTGTTTTTTTGTTTTTTTTTTTTCATTTTTCTTGTCTTCCCACCTTTCTATTACATGAGGGTCTAAGTAACTTCCCATCTAGTATATCTTGCCAAATAGCAACAATTTCAAAGTCATTTGAGATTATGTGGATAACTCATTCTTTTGTAGACTTCGTGATTGCTAAAAGTCAAATTACATTCAAAGATTGTGCTTATGAATTGTGATAGGTGATAATTCACAACCTCTGTTAATGGTTTCGGTTGAGTTTCATTTTCTTACGTTTAGTCTAGAGATAGATGACCTCCTTTCCATGTTCTCTTTACTGTAAGTGTGTGTGTGTGTGTGTGTTTTTTTTTTCTTTTTGTAGATTAGTTGTTGTTTTTCCTTTTAGTTTCTATGTTCAATGTAGTTTAGTTATTGTTTCTCTTGCTATTTTTATTTGTTGTTTTAGTGTCTTTGTTGCCTTTGGTTTGTTTTGAGACCTAGTTCTTAATTGTATCCTCAAGTAGCTTGTTCGGTTGAGCTTATTGTCCTTAAAAAGGAAAAGGGATACTATTGTTGAGCTCTGACATGTTCCATAATGTTGGCCAAATCGACTTTTTGGCATATGCTCATATTGTCAAGGTTCCTACAAAGTTTGATGGAAACAAGTTGTTTCAATCCAATTTTTATGAAGGAAGGTTTTTCACAGGAAAAAAAACTCAGAGTTTTTGCAAAGTAGGTTAAACCATGTAGTTTCTTTTGTATAATAGATTGATGACGTTAGATGAAGTTTGCAAGGTGTTGTTATATAGACTCCACAAGAATCCAATGATGGATTAGGGTGCCGCTTATGGGTTGTCAGCCTTACTGTTCACTTAGCATGTTTTTGTTTGGCCAACAAGCCTTTGTCAACTGTAAGCTATTGTTAAATTTGTAACTTTTTATTTGGCAGATAGTTGGTTTGTTAAGTGAATGATTGATACCCGTTTCTTTGACAAAAAAAAAAGGTACCCGTTTGTTAAGGAAAGACATATACTTTTTCTTAAAATTACTATTTCCTTGATTCTAATCTATGTTGGCTTTTTCCTCTACACATTAGACCGGTCGTTCCGGGTGCACCAGGACACTCTTTCTCGGATCTGACCTTTGGAACAACAGAGAAGGTATATTTTGTTCGAGAGTTCATGTTGGCCATGATGGCACTACACTGGAATTTCAAACTGTTCCTCAAGAAGTGGGAATTTGCCAGGCACCATAGACTCTTCTAGTCTTTCGGGCAGCGGTGGATCCATTTGAGATAGTCTCATTGATTCCAAAAATCAATTGACTTTGGTTATCTTTGATAAGTCTCGATCTGTTCTTACTTCTTCTTTTTTGTTACTAAAAATGGAAAAAGAGAGAAACCTCCCTAAAACAACAAGAGTAGAGAAGGGACTGGGACAGGGAAAGGGACGACCCTCTTTTGGCTATTTTTTGTCGTTGGTACTAGCTTACTCTTATATGAATTCCATAAGAAAGGCCATAAGTTTGGAATAAACTTTTCTCTTGGGATTGGCATCTTTCTTGTGGGAGGTTCAATTATTTTTACTCTCTTACTTGACTTCCCACGAATATGGGGAACCTCTGGCCCTCCAAGGTCTTCGACCTAACCCTTATTTTAGGCGGAAGTCTTTTATTAAATCTAAGCCAACATTTTTTCTTTAAACAGATAGAATAATATTTTATTATAGTGGTGCGTTCCCACACGGAGGAGTAGAAATCGAAGAACCTAATGGATCGAACTTGAACTCCGGGTGACTGGATCACTCCCGGGTCACTCGACGCAGAGGGCCCCGAGAAGCGAGTCAGCCCAAGAATCGATCCTTTAGTAGGGGATGGGGCTCCCTTGGCAAGACTTTATTTCTACCTTGATGCGTGGGAGAGGTAGCCGAATTAGGATATCACTACTGGCACGGGCTGCGCAGGAAATAGCGATCCTAAATAAAGAAGTGTTGGCCCCAAAATAAGTTCTTCTCAACCTAATTTAAGACCTACTTCAACAACAGCAGCCTGATCCAAATCCCCCGCTCCAGCATGACGTAGTATCGTATCTTAAAGCAGCTATCAGCCAAAATCTCGAATACCTATTTAATCGGCATAACTTTCATCTTCCCCCTGCGGCAGAGGTAGCAGGTTTGTTACTTTCCTTTCACACCGCTGGCAAATTCAACCATTTCCCCAGCTTGAATCTCGTTCAATCCATAAACACGTGCAATCCCATCTCCAACTGAGACCACTCGACCGATCTCATCCACTTGAAAATTTGTGTAAAAGTTGGTAATTCTACTTTCTAATAGAGTTGTTAGTTCCGCAGCTCTTACAGAGAATTCCATAACATAATTTCTTTCCATTCATTTGACCTCGAGGTAAAGGGGAATGCCGCTAAACTCAATGAAGCTCCTCACGAAGAGGTAAGAATTCACAATACAGTTCAAATTCTATCCTTCTTCAAGAGAACAATCATTAGATTTTTTGCCATCTTGTCTTTTACTTTCATGTTCCCTCACTTCATTGAACGCACAAGTTGTCCCCGGGCAAGGCTCATTTTTAGCCTTAACCTCTTTTTCTAGTTCTTGAATTAATAAAAATGCGTCCGTTTTTGTTTCTATGTTTAAGTCATCCTCTACGCCTTGACGAACTTCGTCAACCTGTTTGGCCGATTCGATATCCCCTTTTCTTTACATTAAATTATCTATAATGAGTTCATTTGTTCGTTCTTCCAAGGCGGAAGGAGCTGGTGATGACTTCGGTCGAAGGATTCATCATATTGGGTTCGACCTCAAGTGAGAAGAGTTTTTACAGACATCCAATGGCCTTGGAGTTACGGAGTTCTTGCTCCTTCCTCCTTTCCTCGGCGTCCTTTGCTTCCCAAACTTCATCTTGTCTCACTTCGCCGTGTACACCTTGATCAATAGGGGGTACAACGGGATTACCCGGTTAGAGCTTGATGCGCTCAAGACGGCCCGACTTCTTCCATACAACAGAAAATCTCTTGGAAGAGGGTTCCATTCACCGCTTTCACGTGAAAAAGCAGAACAAGAGCTAGCCTTCCGAGCAACCTGTTAATTTAAGAAATGATAAAAATATGGCTCGCGTCGTACTGGAGTATCCCACCTTTGAGAACAAAGCCCAAAAAACTTCACTCTCATCCAAAATGAGACAAAGTAAATAAGAGACACCGACTAAGAGAATAATGATGAGGAATGAGTACAGAAAATTTCGCTTTCTCATGATATTTGGAATATACAAACTCGGAGTAATTCAAAGGATAAAGAAAGAAGCTCTGGCTTTTTTTTTGCACGGATGTTACTTACGACCCTTCTTCTCTTTCGTTACGCAATTTCGACTAGTCGTAGGTTGGCCTAAGTCCCGATACACGAAACCTCGGCACTCCTAAAAGCAAGCTAGATCTTATATACGATACCACTAGCGGACGACTATCAACATCCACCTTACGCTTTGTAGTAGTAAAGGAAGATTTGGAACCCCAACGGCAAAGGAACTAATGTCACGATAGGAAAGACATAGGCTGTATGCCCACTTAGCGCTCTACCACTTCAATTCAATGACGGACTTCACCTACCTTTCCCCATTCGACCCACGAGAACACTAACGGAACACTCTCTTACTCCCAGCGACCGGCTAGTGCGCAATGACGACCGACCCGCAAGTTACTAGATTTTCTTTTATTAGCTGCTATTGATTTTATTCTAGACGCTACTTACTTACGATGTTTTCTTTCACAAAGTAGCGCATCTATATAGCATAGCTGAAAGCGCATAAAAAATCTGTTCCCATAGCGTTACGTGAGGCTTAGCTTAGCCTTTCTCTCCATCTACATTTATATATGATAATATCACCAGTGGACAGCGGATGCCACACTAAGAAAGCAATCACCAATGACCGACGATGTAAATCAGCGTTCTTTGGCGAAATGCTAATGGATTTTCCCCTTGAGTCACGTCGAATTGTAATTAAGACCGCAGCGGCACAAGAGATCAAAGCGGCGAAGTGAAAGGAAGGTGTGATTCTCCGTTTGAAATACTGAGTGTTGGGTGGAGTATGAGAGGGTCGGGCGAGCACTAATTGAACAACGACCTAATTTGACTTGGCGGGCACGGGCATTAGCCTTAAGAAAATGCGTTTCGTTTTCACGAGCGAAAGGCGATTGATTGAAGCAGGCGAAGGGGGACGAAATAGCAGCTGACTTTACTTTATAAGATAGATATTGGGCGATTGCCAAAACCCCTTTTATTTTATAACGTAGTTGGGGATTCGGCCTGGTTCCATAGAGGTAAGAATGGCGGGGGCCTGTCGTCTGAAGGGGCGAGAGTGCACTTTGCGAAGCTTCTTTTTATCTAAAAGAAGCGGGATTGTGGAGTCGTGAAGCGGCAAAGCCGACTATAGATAGACCCCACTTGCGCTTTTAGCTTAGGTTTCTTAGTTAGGAACTTGCCTTTTAGTTAGGACTTGTCCTTTGGTAAAGGGTCAACCGCCCGGGAGACACAAGTGGAAGTGGCGTGGTGCCCTATTCGGTTAAAGGTTTTTTACTATCAAACGTATCCGACTTTCTATCAAGCGACTTTTTGCTCTATGTGTTTATATGACTATGTAGTAGGGACTGAATCTGCGACCTCATGGAGGTGCTTTTCTTAATAAGCTAAACATGCCCTGCTATACCTCTGAAGTGCAATTATAAAGTATATAGCCAGAGGATTAAATACCTTATTTTCCAACCACAACAAACTCTATTTTTATACGTAAATTTCTTTCGATCCGATCTTAGCCTATACTCCCACTCTCTTATGCGGCATTTATTAACTTAGTGGGTTAGGCTTTTGCGTAACCAATTAAATTAGTACTCGTCCGTGCCATCTTGTGTAATGCAGCAAACCAAATCGCTGACGGTGGGGACTCCCCCATCAAATCAATGAATGAGGTGCTTTTTATGCACTCCCCTATTTTCTTGGTTGGTGGAGATCTCGACCTCTTGAATGAGAAGGAGTGGAATCACACTCGCTCAAGCAGAGTAAATCTACTTCCCAGGAAATAGATGTCCGCGTGCACATTGAATTTATAGGGGGGCTTCAATCTCTCTTCAATTAGCCCACGTAAAGCCCAACTTCTTTCCGTGATCGACATCGGGTGGAAGTCTTTGGCTAGGGGGTCGCCTTCCACCCGGTGGATAGGAAAGGAGCCAACCGGGAAAGAGTTTTTCATTGATAAGAGGGACATGAACGCCAAAGCCCTAGCTAATGAACAAAGAGTGTGCCTCACCTTGCTCTTGAGTTGAGCTGCAAGCTTAGAACTAGGAAAGGGGAAAAGCGAGTAGTGAAATCTCCCCCTTTTATGAATGGTGCAGGGAACGCTTTCGGTTTAGTGTGGATGGAGGCGGTTGCATGCCGCATCTAACAGCTTTAGTTCCAGGAGACTGAACTTAATGGCCTGAAGCGAGGATAGAGTCATGGAGGGAGTGAGCTCCGTGCTAATCATCCGCCCGCCCTTCGCTCACTTCTCGAGGCATTGGTCCTAGGGAGTATTTGGGGTCGATCAACTCATACTTAGGAGAAGAAAACACTAATACTAGTACTTAAGTAAGGCCGGTTGGAACACAGGAATGAACCATAAGGGAGGGCTATGAGGGGGAAGGAAGATGGTTTACTTTGAATGCCAAAGGCGGGAACTTATGTCCCTAGCGGCGGGGACTTAGCTTTAGCTTAGGTGGATCTTTGCCGGGAAAGGAGTGAAGCCGAAAGGCCCTATAATGAACTCAGAATACCCGGCTAAAAAGCTGGATCGGTTCACTTCCATACTAACCAAATCGTAAGCGGAATCATCAACTTCGAATCTAGGATCCGCACCTTCCCTTCAGTATAATTGCCTTTTGAATAGGCGTGCTAAACGAAAACATCGCCACATCACGGAAACTCTTCGTGCTTTACTTCTCTCCCTATCTAAGGTTAGGCGGGAAGCTTCATAAGGGCTAAGATGGCATCTTGCTTCCCTTGAAGCCTATGGTGGTCTCAAGAGCATTGCCGGCTTGTTGAAGAAGGACCACCCCATTGTTTGGTGGGTTGAAATCGTCGATAAGCCTCGGTCTAACTTTGGAGTGACTAACCACCCGACCTAAGGCACTGAGACCACTTCTGATACGCCTTCTTTACATACGATTGATATGGCCCCAAATCTCACAACGAGAGGGAGATTGTTATGCTGAACCCAGCCACTACTCCGGTGGATGTCTGTCTATGAGTTAGCTCTTTACGCCTCCGAAAAGAATAATCCGTCATTTTACCAATTCGGACTCCAATGGGCCTAATCTTAGATAGGTTCATTATTATGAAATGAGTACCCGACTTCGCCCAGGTTCTTCTATCCATTTGCATGGGTTACTAGGGTCATTTTGTTCGGGATTCCAAACCCGCCTTAGTTTATATGAGTAGTACTAAGATAAGAGTAGTAGCATTTTTTTTTGTTAGGGGCTTACTATATAAAGATAAAGAAGAATATTCTATAGCAGCCCAGTGTAGGTTATATTGAGATTCGTAGACTCGTGACGCTGAACAACACATTCTAAATAGACCTTGCTCGGGTTCGCCCCATCGCTTATCGTGATGAAAGAGCTGGTAACCGGTAGGCTAGCATAGAGGCTATAGGGTGAAAGAGAACCCCGGCTTCTCCATTGCTGATGTGATGACCCCTCGAGGAGGTTTCTCTTTTTTTTTTTTAGTTACCGACCTAAACAAAAGAGATTAGCCTCTTGATCGATCGATTGATTGGATCGAAGTACGAAGGGGTTGATTGAAGTATGAGATCAGCCCAAGACTAAGGCCGAGCAACTAGCAGCTGCTAGTAGACTGAAAGGCTATTCCCTCCCTAACCCTAAGGTAACCGCTACGCAACTCATTTCCTGGGCAAGCGGGGGAATCGAATCAACCCGAAATGGGCTTTCATTTCTTTCTCATCATCTTAAACCAGCCGAAAGGCTTACGCCCTTGGGTACTTTACATAATCTGAAATGAGGAAACTCCTAATGCGAAGGTAGACTCAGGTCTTCTTATTCAAGTAGTTAACATTTCCCTTCGGTAAGCATTCCTTGGGCGAAGAGGGGATTTGCGCATCCAACGATAAGATAAATGGCCTTGCTTGCCTTTTGTGATCTGCCAATTGCAATACATGGAAAAGGCTGACACAACCCATTCAAACAGCTCTTATATACGCGCTATTTCATGCACACTTGCAGCCGCAGATCGTCTTCTCCTCCTTTCTTTTGAAGTTCAAACCTGCTAGGATTTCTCTAAATAGGTGGAACATTGAGAGCTTGATCGAAGTGCTGGCGAACAAGTCCTTCGTACTCTCCCGGCTGATTCTGTGGAGGAAGGTTGTAGAAATCTCGGTTCTCTAGATTTCTGATCCGAGCATATATCTCAGCTCCGTTTTATTTGCTATTACTGACTCTAAACGTGGCAGTGATTCACCGCTTGAGGAAGACTCCAAAGCGGAAGACTTGTTTCCCCGGCTGAATTTCCACTTTCATTCGATCCGGAAGAAACCTTCCAAATGAAAGTAGATAAGGCTGTTGTCACTCCTAAGAAAGCTAAAATCCTTTCAAAAATGAAGAAGCGAAAGAGAGAACAGAAAAAGAAAATGAAAAGAAAAAAGCTCTTTTTTCCTTTCGAAAGTAGAATTCGATAAAAAAAAAACCAGTTAGAAGAAAGATAAATTCTGGGGTGGAAAGAATAGCGGTTTGTGATCGGAGACATCAGAGATAGACAGTAGTCAAACATAAACTACTTGAAGGATATAAGCATAAATTTTTTCATGGTTTCTTTTTTTTTAGTTTTAGTGCAGTCCTTCTTGTGTGTAGACCGGAAAAATGGACGGACTATACCTGGTCCCTCGGGTCCAATGGGTGCACTGATCGTTCCCAGATTCGGTTGGAGCAAGTCGCCAACATTCATTGGTGGGGAGGCTGGGTGAGGTCTCCCTATTTGACTATGGTAATCATGTGGACGACCTAAGGGAATTATTCAAATTGCTCCCTTGGAAGTGTTGGTGCACTTTCAC
>CM062345.1:55531414-55538914 GCA_031216105.1 Dalbergia cultrata
ACTTTATTTAATTTAGGGCAAACTCCAATACCATGTGGTTAACAATATAGCACATAATCTTTTGAGAAAGAGGTATTCTTGTCTTTGAGGTTCTATCACATGAAAGCAGATTCCACTTTTGAAGATTTAGCAATGAAGAAAAGAAGCTAAGCGCTCCGTTTTGGAGGCGGTGCTTGGCTCTTTGCAGGAGACCCTAATTCTCGAGAATGTGGCATCCAAAGCTTATTCTCATTAAGGGCTCGAACCTTAAGATACGATCTGGGTTAAGTTCCACAAGACATTCTCAGTATCTCTTTGGTCGACCTCTGGTTTTAATTTGTTGACTGAGGCGGCATTTTTCTTTCCTAGGGATGAGACAAAAAGTATGAAAGGTCACTGTGCATCAATAAGAGGGAATAGCGAGTTCACGGTAAATAAAAATTTTGATAAATCAGGCTATTGGGATCGAGCCCAGACCAAGCGAAAGGGAAGCATTTCTTTGAACAAAGAAAAGCCGGATGAGGAGTAGTTTCAAGCAGAAGTCAAGTAAACTGATTCAAGTTAGCCCAAGCTCAGTCTTCCCTGGTAGGACATCCAGACGGGACATACCAGGAGGGGGTTGAGAAAGTGAACTTAGGGTAAGATGGGGAGATAAAAGAGGTAAAAATCGGGACATCGTTCTAAAGACACAGCTTCTTTAGTTGCTCGGGGAATACAAAGACGTCTTCGCATGGTCTTATGAGGATATGCCTGGTTAGACACTCGACATGGTGGTCCACCATTTTCCGCTTAGACCAGGAATGCAAGCCGCTTAAGCGAAGTTGAGGAGGATGAAAATACCCCGTGAATAGGAAGCTTCAAGTGATCTGGGATCCCACCTTTGATCGAGATGAAGGTGTAGTTTTCACTAGGAATCCAAGGGTTGCCGATCAGGTTAAGTAGTAGTTTTATGTCAGATTGTTGCTCATCAAAAGGGGGAGACCCATTCAAAGCTCGGTGGTAGCACTCGACTTGATTGCTAGGCACGACTAGATGTTCTAAGTGAAAGAGGGAGCACAAGACGCCGATGAGCAGCCCGACTTAGACGACTAATGCCTTCTCCCAACCTCAAAAGGTTTTGAGGTTGAGCACAAGAAAAAGCAAAAAAGAAGCAACTCCTTGAGCGCTAGGAGAGGGACCGCCAGACTGAGGATGAGGAGCGGGGTCGTGATTCAAGCACGAATAGAACGATCTAAAGGGGTGTGCAACCTAGAGAGATGGCCGTCTCTCTTTGATGAATGTGGTATCGAGGTTCGGTTCATTTGGAAAAGAGGTCAGTCTTAGGGGAGACCATGCGAATGGTTGAATTGAATACACGTTTTATCATTAATCCAATCTAAGCGGATGACACGTTTTAACTTAAGGCGTTGAAAGATAAATTCTTATACCAGTCTTTCTTTATCGCTAATCGAGCTTCTTTTATAACGGGTAAAGGAAGGAGCTTTCCCTCCTAAGAGCTTTCCACCAAGCTTGTCACTTTTATAAACCTCTTCACAAAACTGAATTCATAAGCTAAAGAAGGGGATAAGCACATTCACTAAGTTTACCAAAATCCCCCGAGCTTTTCTCCAAAGGCGGGATTGGGGGGATAGATGGATTTTTTTTAAGCATATTTATTTTGAAGCGAGAAGGCTTCTGGGGATCTTCGACTTAGTAAAGGAGCGAAACCACCTGTGTTTGTTTACTTTCGCTTGCAGAAGAGAGGCAAGGGAGCCGATTGGAGGAATGCTTCTTTTTGGTGAAACGCTTGCAAACGCATCCCTTTTAGATGGATGTTGTGGATAGAAGAGCTCTAGTTCTTGCATCCTTATTTGGCCATGGAAGCCGAGAGCTTACCCCCATCTTAGGTGGAACGGATTTCTTCAAGCCAGGAAAGGTCCAGCAGACCGGATGCTCTGACCTATCAAGACCAACCAAAATGAGTAGTAACGACTTTATAAAAAAAAGATTTTTTGACATTAATGGAATCATAAGATATCTGTAGAATTTAGTGCTCTTAAAGAAAAACCGCCAACCTGTATACCAAAGGGATACACAAGTGAAGCGAGCGGTCCTCTTCTCTTTTTGAAAGAGCGAAAAAGGGATTCGTGCTTGGATGTCGAGATCAGGGGACTTTATCCAATCCATGCGGCGAAATCGATTTGTGGTGGAACAAATTCAATCAATCAATAAATAAATATATATATATGTTTGCTTCGATACAAGAGATCGGCCCCGAAGCAAGCAAGGTATGGTGGGTGCCAGCAACTTTCACTTCAAGCATCCGAAATACGCCGGGGTTGTAAATGACATAGCGTTCCTGATAGAAAATGACGACTCCTTCAGAAAAACGAAGTTTTTTAAGAATTTAAAATTTAAAATCTCTCTTCATTATTTTATTTTTTTTGCACGTTAAGAATTTAAAAGATCCTAAATTTTACAGGAAAAAAATCTTTTTTTGTTGGATATAAAAATACAAAATCCTCAAACATCTTAATAAAAAAAATGCAATTACTTAATATTAATAATTTTTATGATTTGAATTTCACTTCTTTTATTCCTTTTCTGTCCTTACTCCTAACTATATACATATAATGCAACCATCTACCCAATTCCGATCAGATCATCAAACCAAAAGGAATTTCAAGAAGTTTATTCGTTGTTTAAAATTAATTTATAAAATTATGATTATTTGTCTCTAGTTTACCCTTAATGAATAGGGACAACGAAGAAAACTAGATAATAATTCCTTTAGTAGAATTTTCAGGGCCTTTCTCTTCTCAGAACTCCACATTACATTTTAGCATCCCCTTTTTAGCTAAGGGAAAAGTCCATCTATATCTAGCTATTGCACACCAATCTTGCTTTTTCTTTTCTTTTTTTTTCAAGTACAAAGGAGGACTTGTCTTGGCTTTTTTTTTGTTCACGAATATACTTATACACTTTTTATGCACATTATATTGGTAAAGAAATTCATAAGTTTACTCACTGGAATTGGAGCTTGGTATTCGAGTTGTGATCCCATGGACTAACCTGTTCAACTCGCAACTCGTATGAAAATGGGCCAGAAAATTTTTACTCCGCCAATCCATGGACTTTTTTAGTTTGTACAGCCTTACGGACCAATCACCTAACCCGCATAATTAAGAATACTCAAGTCTAGTCCACTGCTTGGTTGGCTTGGCATAGCATGATAGCACTAGTCCACTACTAAATGTGGAGCATCTAAGCCTAGCCCAATTAGTGGCCTATTCACAGCAAAATAGAAGCAAAAGACTTCACAGTTTGCTTGTTTCACTCTTCACTTCTTTAGTCTTCACTCCTCACTTTTCATAAAAAGCTAAAAGGCACCGTCACAGGCTCACGGCGTCATTCACTCCCCTCTCTCAACTATGTGGCTGCCACGATGCCGCCATTGATCACGTCCTCCAGCACTCTGCCAGTCAACCCAACGCGAGCCTTCTAGCTCTCTCACTCTTGTCTTTCAGCGCGCTATCTTTCTCACTCAAGCCTTCAAGCCCTCACCCCCAATCTTGCAACTCACAGACACAGTGACAGCTGCCACCAGCCCACCACCAAGCCACTTTGCCACTTCGTCATCGGGTTGCTGCCTAGAGACCTTTACGGCTCCGAGACATTGTGCCGTGTTGTCGCTAGGAGATCTCCGCAGGTTAATATGCTATGCTGCCACCAGGGGACCTTCGCGAGACACCACCAGCAGCGCCTCTGCTGATTGAAAGCAACAATTCCCGAGCTGCCTGTGACTCTGTCTCAGTGACTATAAAAGATTAAGAGCATTCATATTTTTTTTTCATATCATGTGTTTTTTTTTCAAATATGTTTTGTTTAGTTGAACTTGAATCAGATTTGACTTCTAAGAATCATTTCTGGATTGTTCATTTGTTTGTAAAATTTGTAGCCTAAAATTTAATTTTTTTTTATTGTGATTGTTCATTGTGGCTTCTTCTACCGTTGAAAGGACAAAAAAAAAAGGAGTACTATACAAGCTGGTTATGTAGGGGCAATGTGAGCATAAAAAGGGGTTACGCGGACTAGTCCGCCAGTCTACAGACTTAAAGTAGGACGGATGTGGTCCATTTATGAAACGGATAAGTCCAGGCCTTATCCAGCCTGGCCTGTTTAATTGTGATCCGTCACGGATCAAGCTAAACAGATTGTATCGGTCTGCATACCCAACTCTAATTAGAATATACAAAATGATTATTGTCACTCTCATTTAATTATCATTTCTTCACTTTCACTAAAATACCCTTCTCCTTTTATGTTATCATAATGATAATCTCTCTCTCTAGAGAATCATAATGACAATCTAATATTAAATCATTGTTATTATGAATTGAGTTTTTATATAAATTTATTATTTTATTTCGATTAAATATTTATATTTTGTCTTACATACTCTTAATTGTTTATTTTTACATACAATTAATGTATTAGAAAAAAATTAATTAATTTTAAAATTAAATTATTTTTCATATATTTCATAATATAATAATTATTTTCATAATAAAATAAGATATTGATTAATTTAAAAAATAATGTTTGGAAGTAAATAACAATAAATGCAAATTAGTTTTATTATCTTTAATGCATGTATCCAAAATTTTTTGTTTAATGTTAAATTTTTTTTGTTTGTGATCTAATACTTTTAATTTACTTTTAAAATTTTAGGGTTCATTTTTTTTCCATAAAAATCCCTAATATACATTTCTTAAAAGTAATTGAGAAAATATTTTATTGAATAAAATGAAAACTTCTTACTTTTATGAGAAAAGTTATATTTAGTATATTTGATTGAAAAAAGGGAATAAGTGAAGGATTAATTTTTCACAAAAAATTGAAAAAGTATAGGCACACAAGTGGAAATAATAGAACGTCTTGACAAGTTCATGAAAAATATTAAAATATTTATTTTAATGATATACTAGATATGTACTTCATGCATTATCATATATTAATTTTTCTTTATTATGTTTTAGATGTTGTTTCTTTAAGAAAACTCACTATTATATATACTAATATAATTGTTATATTTAGAAAGGATTAAAGTATTTAATTTATATTTTAATGTAAGAAAATTGTGTTAAATATTGTAAATGTATCGTATTTTATAATCATATAAATATTAGATATATGTGTCCTATTTTAAATATTCATTTAAAACAAAGCAATGAATTTATGATTCATATTTTATAATATACTATTTTCACTTTTATTAACGTTAACTTGATATTTTTTAATATTACATTATTTTATTATTTAGATAATTATTATATGAATAAAATTTGAAAAGATAACCCAATATTTAAATCATGATTGCATTAGTACGTTAGTTTTATATAGAAATGATAAATTCATGAAATTTATGATAAAAATATTATTTTAAACAATTCAAATGAACTCATAAATCATAATAAATCTTTAATAATAGATTAGTATGTTAATTGACAAATAAAAGAAAGGGCATTTTGAAGAAATTGAAAAAATGATATTTAAGTGAGAGTGGCAATAGCCATTTGAGAGTGACAAAAACTGCTCTCCAAAAAGAAATCTTGAACTACAAGCAAAGGAAGAAGTAGAAATTATAATTAAGCAAATTAAATCACAAATCAAAATGAAAAATGTTAGTTGCATAAGATACCGTGTCAATTTATTCGTCTTTCATCATTGAAATGATAAGTTTTTTGTTTTAAATATATTTTAGAATTTTTTTCAAATCATAGATGATGAATGAATTGACATAATATTTCAAATGAAATAGGTTCAAATATTGCAATTCAATTATAATTGAAGTAAGAGAAATATAATTACGCATAAATTCTCTAACATTTGAAGCAACTGCAATATAGGAACACACAAACACATCATAACATGTCCATTTTAACTTTATTTCCCCGCAAGAAATTTTTACTGATAATAAAAAGGTTTTGGAAAATAAATAAAAAATAGAGTGAAAAGCAATATGCTTGAACAAAAAAAAAAAAAAAAGCCTCTACCAAGCATGCTGTAATGAATCATAAATCACAATTACACAGATTTCAAACTAATTTGCCAAAGTATAAAAATTAAGAAAATGGTAGTTTCCAGATCTCTTAAAGCCAACAAAAATATCTCAGTCATATGTTAAAAAAAGAAAAAAAGGATCAACAAAAGCATTTCAATGCCTGATCAGAAATTCGGAATGATGACGGAACTACTCATTGTGGATGAGATGTTGTTGGCCACATAAGTCCTTTTAGCTTTTGGTGTGTGCGATTGAGAAAAAGAAAAACTCTGGTGATAAATGATGCTTTCATCTATAACAATTCATAAAGTGAAACCAAAAAAGAAAAAGTTTCAAGCATCTTTTGATCGAGTCGTTACCTCAGTTCCAAAGTTGTGGGCTCCATTACCTCTATTATCAAACGCTTCAAATGTTATGAATTTTTTTTATGCGAAATTTTATGAATGTTTATGCACACATAACCAATATTATATAATTTTTTAGTATCAAAATTACATGATGTAAGATAACATACGATTTCAAGTAACTTCCGAGGGCTTTAAAAGCTTTATCTTCTCAAATGAGTGAGATTTGTTTTCCTCTGAAAAAAGGGTGAATTGATTTTCTATATTTATTCTCTTATAAATTATATCATTATGTAAATTGTGAGACGGAACACACATACATTATGAGTGGAAACAAGTCGGATGAAATGAATGCTCACTTTCATTTCTGAAGTTATATGTGTGACTCATTTTGCTTTCTTAAATTTAAAAATAATATTGTCATGAAATACAAATAAATCAAGTCAGTTTTCTAAATATACTTCACTAAATGAAATAGTCTTTCAAATATATATAAAACAATATTGTTAGTTTTAGGAATTAGTTTGACTTAGGGACTGATTTGATTCATTTATGTTCTAAGACTAATAATTGATTGCCATTTTTTCAACTTCAATAATTAAAATGTTAATTCCTAAATTTCAAAGATTAAAGTGAATCGTGTTTATAAGAAAAAAATTAAAGTGAATATTTAGTCAGCATGTTATGCCTAACTTGATCTGAAATTTGTAATTTATAATAATTTAAACAGTCTAATAGTATTGCTATTTAAAATCAAAATTCATGTGAAGGAATCAGAAACTAGTAAATTGAAAAAAAAAAAAAAAGACTGATGAACCTATAAAAAAATTATAATGAACTGATCTAACTAGTTAAGATCATTAAAAAAATAAAAAACTTTGATAGCTAATTCAAAGATTATTAGACCTTTTAGTATGTTGAAAATAGCCTAGAGGAGATAAGTACAAAACAAAGTGTCACATTAGTATTTGTCATTATCTTCAAGAGTAAAATGTTCATAATTTAAGCAATGTAGGACTTAAATATTCACTCTTCATTTGTATTCCCTTATTTTCATTCTAGCTATCCTTTTTTATCATAAAATATTTGTTCATTTCTTAAATATTAATTCTAATGTAATTAATTGTGTTTATT
>CM062345.1:55539414-55571063 GCA_031216105.1 Dalbergia cultrata
TTATACCACCTTGATTTGTTCCTCTTATCTGGAAATCTAGTAAGGCTGTAGGTCCCTCCAATCGTCAATGTAAGCAGTGAATGAATGAGGCGCAAAGTGGTGAAAGAGTAGTATATAATAAGATTATGATATCTGGAAGCGTTGATCCCTTTATAAAGTAAGAAATAGCCCTATGATAAATTAGAAGACAATCTCCCCTTAAGAAGGGAGAGATGTTTATAGGATTTAGGAGATATGTTAGGCTAAATCGGTGGAAAATCTCCAAGAGCCACTATGCCACGTGGACAAATTGTAGGACCCTTTGGGAGAGTCCTTTAAAATTGGACTGAGGTCTGCGGCTCATATTTCTAGTTCAGTACACACACAGATATATATATATATATATATATATATATATATATATATGGTGACAATGCAATTTACAAAATATATAGTGATATAATAAAACCAATTAAATAATATAAGTTTCATTACGCCAGCGCTTCCCTATAGTTGTGCGGAATTTTTAAACTTTTAAAGTTGATAATCGAGTTTATGTATTGTATGAAATTTTGAAATATTTCGACACAATTATTGACGAATTCTTTGAAACGTCAATTCTTAAAGGTACTTAGACCGTGTGCGCCTGGCTGTTTTTTTTTTTTTTTTGGTCGAATCTGGTCTTCTCTTTTATTCTCTTTCAACAAGCGTAATAACTTATGGTTTACATAGCTCTCTAAGGGTGAGTTTGTATGGAATTTTGGAGTTCCAAAATCACTTTTTTCACTAAAAAAATAATTTTCATACATTTGAAATTTTTTAAAAAAATCAGTCTTCAGATTTTTTAATTAAATATAAAATTTAAGTTTTGTAATATTTTTTCCAAAATATGAAACAAACACGTCCTAAGTTTCCTTAATTTTTGCCTTCCTAGCATTGGTAGCTTCTTGTAATAGTGCCCACCTGCAATCTTTCCCTCTATATATATATATATATATATATATGTAGCACTGTAGCGTCATATAGAAAGATTTTTGTGGGCATTTGTTTGGGATTTTGGAGTCCTAGGTCACTTTTTTCATCAAAAATTTCTTTTCATATATTTGAATTATTTTTTAAAAAAATTAGAATCTAAAAAAATCAATTATTCAGCTTTTTTATAGAAGTTAAAAAGAGTAGCTTCAAGAAAAAGTTTATTTTCAATTTTTTAATTAAATATAAAATTTAAGTTTTGTAATCACTTTCATTGTAGAGTTAGAGTTAAGTATTTCAAGTTCTCAAGAGAAGAAGCAATGTATTGATGATTGTTTGATTAACCAAAATATAATTTGGGAAGGTCACAAAGCATATCTCATAGGGACCATGCACTAGTTCATCACTCCTTTGTTTGACCCAAAACAACTGAGTGATGAGTGCAACTTCCAATACTACATGTTTTTAGTTTCATGTCTTAAAGGGTTTGTTTGGCATTTTTGATAGGATGATAACTAATAATATAAGATTTAATAGGATGAAATTTAATAATATAAGACATCATAAACTTTTAATATCATACAATATTTAGTATAACACAATATAAGATATTATATTTTATATTTTATAATAATATTATTTATTTATAAATAATTATAATATTATAAGTAAATATTAAATAAAAATAAAATAGATATTTTTTATTAATGATTTGAATATAATTTTCAAATATTTTATTTATGTAAATATTTATCAATCAAAATTTAATTTATATTAAATATTGTTATTTATTTAAATATTTCATAATTATTTATTTTTATTTTATTTTATATTTATTAATTATGATTACTTTTATTTTTATTGTGCATAGCTAAATTGATATCATATATTTTTTTAACAATATTTATTTATTATAAAATAATTTTATTGAGAATTATTTTTATTTATAAAATTTTGCTTATTATTACTTATTTAAGAATTATTTTATTTTAATAAAATATTAAAAAATAAAAGTAACCTTATACATTAAAATCTAATCAAGCCTAATACGACATCCTCATACTGCATTAAGTTATATACAACATTTTGACGTATAAGGAAATTATGATATATAAGTTTATGCAATATGTTGTTTGTATCAAACAACGAAAACGAGCATAATATATAGTATAACTTATACTATTATGTCTAACACAGTATACCAAACACACCTTACTCATGTTGTTTGCTTCTTCTCACGTCGAACCATTTACATCTGATTTAAGGTTGGGCAACTAGTTTTGTAGTCATTTAATTTGAATTCTGTTCATGATCGTAACTGTTATAGTTTATCCTCTTCGTGAGTGTTTATGGTGGTTTCTACGGGTGGTGTTCAAAGACAACTACTTTAATTCGCAAGTGTTGCTCGTTTTATTACAACTATATGTAGTTAAATCTTTGGCCTTATTTGAAAGTACTTTTAGTTCGCATTGAGAATGATCGGAACATTCAATATGTGCATTGTTGCTAATTAAGACTGATTAGGATTGAAGGAGGAAATCATTCATAATGCATTTTGATGAGAAAAACAATTTGATTTAGAGTAAAGTGTATAATGGACTTTTCATTATTGAAGTTAAATAATTTAAATAAAAACCTTCTTCAGCATGTAGATGAGTCGGAACATCCAATGTTTCATTCTACTGGAACATTGTCAACGTGACTATGTGTTTTCATATTGTTTACACACATGGGATCACAGCACTGACAAGCCCGATATGTAGCTAAACCCAACTTATTAATGAACAACCAAAATACACCGAGATATAAAATTCTATATACTCTTGGGAACGATTAAAACTATATTCATAATAATTTCTGGACCCATCCGAATATCTCCATATAGTTTTGGCAATCTTCTCTTGCATCTCTAACACGAAGCTCCATTTTTTACCATGACTTTGAAGTCTTCAATTCGGATACATGAACACTTATTTGGTTTTTCAATTGAGATTTTTAATATTTTCAAACTTGGTCGTTAAATCCTTCATTAGTTCTTGAACTGTTACAAATTCGTGACCCTACCCTATAAAAACAAGGAAAATGTGATTTTGACATTAAAAAATGAAGTGAATGTCCGATTTGACATTCAATCTATCATCGTTGGATGAGTTTGTGGTCTCCACCTACTCAACTTAATAATCTCACCAATGATAGTAGAGTGGAACATCCATATTTGACATCCACTTTTTAGATGTTAAAATAGCAGCTCTAAAATCAAACTAATTTGCATATAAGATTTATTTTTGTTAAAACGTTATAAGTTTAAGTAAAATCAACAAAAATTGGTAACTTTAAATTCTAATAATGAGTTTACAAGTTTAAATTTATGGTTGATTTGAATATATTTGCAAGTGATTTATTTCAAAACAATTTGACAAAACTCTCAAACAACAATCATATATATAACCTAAATTTTTCATGCAAAACTTGTTTCTCACACACATTGCATGATTAAAAGTTCCAAAGTTTTCATGCAAAATTTATTTTTCACTCACATTGTATGATTAGAAGTTCCAATTAACGGTTTCATGAAAATTTGTCTCTCGTTCACATGCAAAATTTGCTTATAATTTATTTAATTTAAAAATAGCATTATGAATATACTATTAAAAGGTATTTAATTAAAAATTTTCATGTTAAAATTATTTTTTCTCACATTACATGATTAGTAGTTTTGGAAAATAATTTATATACCCTGATGTAATTGTTTTCTTTTATATAATTTATTACCTAATTAATACAACATATTTACCATAAATAAAAACTTG
Source organism: Dalbergia cultrata (assembly GCA_031216105.1). Lineage (NCBI taxonomy): Eukaryota > Viridiplantae > Streptophyta > Magnoliopsida > Fabales > Fabaceae > Dalbergia > Dalbergia cultrata. Next base: position 55,543,176 of record CM062345.1, read on the forward strand.
AAAAGGATAAGAAAATAATAAAAGAACACATTAGACAAACTATATGATTTTAATATTTTTTTAGAGTTTAATTTTGATCCACTTAAATCATAAAATAGTTTTACAATATCATACAATCAAAATATATATATTTTTTGAATAACTTTTCAAGTAGTATGTGTGAAAGTCAACTTTCATAATTAACGTGCCAATATATAATTAGATAATTATATAAAAAAAATTTACACTGTCAATTCATACAAATTAAATCTATTTTTAATAGGTTCCATATTTTGATTGAAAATAATGCAAATATTCCATTCAATTGTTTTTAATAAGAGGTTGACGAAATTGCATTTCATCTATCATTGAATATAAACCACTCAGAGATTTATATGGATATAATTTTAAATAATTTTTATAAATAATAATACAATATGCTAATTGTAAAAAAATTTAAACTGATAAAAAATTTATATAACCATATAACAAAATTTCGATGCCCAAGCTTAATGCATCACATTCCGAATGCAATAGCACTAGCCATGGTGAAAACTGGAAAGCACATGAGAAAATGGATTTATTGAGAAACTCCAACATATATATAATTTTTTGTCATGAATTTCTTCTGAAACTTCAATATAGGAAAATTGTTTTTGGTCTGACAATATAGGCTGAAAAATGGTGCATCCCGTATGAGAGAGTGTGTATGTGTGTGTGTGTATATATATATATATATATATATATATATATATATTCTGTTCCCACAAGTGGGCCTTCAGTACCCAATTGAATGAAAGTGGATCCGTCTTTGACCCAACAAAAAGATAAAGAAACTGGTAAGTTCATGTTTGGTAAGTATATCCACAAACACTTTAGACCCAAAAAGAAAAAAACTCTGTTTTTACCGAAAAAAATAAAATAAACGGCCGTTTTTTAAAAAGAACTTTTTTTGAAAAAAGATGAACATGTATTTTTATAAAAAAATTAACAATTTTAAGCTGGAAAAATCTTATTATTATAAACAATTTTTAAAAACTTTTTATTGTAGGCAAAAACTGATTATTTTATAATTCTAATATTTTTTGACAAATTAATGTCAAATATCAAATATTATACACCATAGCAAATTATTTCATTGTTTTTTTAGTAATTTATTATATAAAAACAATCTTTTACATATCATTTAAACAAAATAGGTCTAAAATATTCAAACATAAACTGATTATCGCATAATTGATTATATTAAAAAGAATGACTATACAAACAAAATATTATTTAAATAATTTTAATATTGCAATTTTTTCAAACGGAAGTTGATTATGCTTTAAATTTGGTCAAACACTTGTATTTGTCACACGGAGCCAAAAAGAACACAGAAGAACCTAATTCATATTCATACTTTATAAGATTTTATTAATTGATGCCTTAAGAATAATGATTAATGAAGCAAAAGATAGAATTTTTACCTTAAAAAGATTAGATTTTGTATCTTTAATGCATGAGATTCACCACAAAGTTTCAAAACTTACTTTTTTGGGTATCTTTAACAATTATCAACATTAATCATTGTTTGAAGATGTGTTTAAATCACATTAATCATAATGTGGTGGCAAAGGAAGAAAATAGGTCCAAGTATGAATCCTTCAAATGAAAGGGTGCATGAAATGAATCCCCATTATGGAGTACTATTGAGAGGTTAATATTAGGATCTAGGAAACTATTTCTTTATGTGACTTGATAGGATTTAAGGTTTCGTTATCCCTACTCAAGGATTTTGGACCTGCAAGGAGCAACCTATGAGATGATAAAGTTGCCTTTCTCCCCTTCCCAATAATAAGAACGCCTTGATCAGATTGATAGTATATGAGAGAGAATCATCGAGGCTTAATATGGACATATCCTAACCATTTGTCCTCACTTACTACTTGTAGTCCAAGGTGGACATATCTTAAAAGTGAACCATTTAACTTTTATGACTCATCTATCATAAAAGGTCAATTTTGTTATTCTATGAAGTCATACACCCCTTTTCATCCCATCAACAGTCCACCACAAAATCCCACTATTCAAGCCATTGTCTCATTACCCACAGCTAGCAAGTGGAGAATCTCCCTTTCTTGGCCCTTTCTTGGCCCTTAAGATACGGGACGAAGCCCCATACACACACACATACATGATAACCACTTCAAAAGAAGGACAACCCATATTATTTTGATAATCCCAAACTAACTCCTAGCACCCTAGTTCTCCACAAACCCTATAAAACATTCACAGAACCACCATCTCCTCCATACTTGATCACCACAACATATACCATGAAAACCAGAGATGCCCCCTGTCTTGAAACCCCAAAGAAAGGAAACTAGTTACAAGGAGGAAGAAGAAAAGTTTTCATTCTTCCATTTTCTCTTAATGGGCTGGCATCACCTATTCTATGCCCAAGTCATAGGAGAGAGTGTTCCCATTATACTATTTTTTCATCAAATCATAATAAGCTTATAAACTCATGGATTAAAGTCTTGTTTATCATCACTAAATTCATTCCAAAACTCTGGTATGAATCACTACTCACCATCACCTATCACTCCCCAGAAACGTTGGTTCAAACTATACAATGCTATGCAACCTTTGCTGTATGAAAAGAAAAAAAGAAGAAAAAGAAGAAAAGAACGGTATATGTCTCTATTATAGTTATATAGAACAATTACAAGCACACAGATATTATAGACATTCATTATGATATTATCAAATTAAACTTACTGAACAAAAACATATGTAGACATTCATTATGACATTATAAAAATTAACATATATAGAGAGGTATATATATATAGATATATATAGTCTCTTACTTAGCTTCACTTGCATACATATCATACCACACAGTCTAGAACAAAACTTGGAAGTTGTACATTTATCAGATCGTTTAGCACTGAGGCACTTCAAAATAAAAGCTCATTAATTTAAGATTGATCCGGCCACAAGAAAGCACCCATTGCAAAAGCCTTCTTCTCATCAAGGGTACCTCTGAAACCTAGGCCATACTGCTTAAGAAGCAAGTCCACCTTCCACCCCTCCATACTCTCATAGTCTGCTTTGGTGTAGCGTGGATAGTGAAGAGGAATTTGAAACCCTGAAGGGTATTCAACCTCCTTGGAATTGTTTGCACAACACTGCTCTCTTTGTCTCTCCATTTGGGTACCCCATCACAGCATGGCAAGCTGAGTGGAGAAGCCATCTAAGAGTCATCTCTATATATGCCTCTTTCTATGTTACTATGAGAAACAGATCACAACGTAACTTAAGAGACGAGAGAACTTTACGAGTGCTTTGTGATTCAAAGCAAATGCTGCACAGGTGGAACAGGTATTATACAGGGGCACAGGTGCACACAATCACATGTGAAAGACAAAAAACTGCACAATACAAGCCCCAATTAAGCATTTTAAGAATCCCTTACGCATATCTATGAATTAATTATATGTATGTTTTATGTAAGGTCTCGAAATTTAGCTGTTGCTTGCGATGGGAGTTATCTTTCTTTATGATGGCCTGGAGTGCCTTAATAGGCCAAGTGTTTGGAGTGGTTATTAGTTCATTGACTTTTTTCTTTTTCAATGTTGTATTCGTATATTTTATCAAAACAAAAAAGAAAAGAAAAGAAAAAAAGAAGTGGTATTCGTATAAATGATTGAGTAGCGTGTATGAGCATTGAGGTGACACCCATGACCCTTGACGACATATGTATCAATAATGCTAAATGGCTTTCTAATTACTGTATGAGTTTCTTATTTTAATGGATGTAACAAATAATGCTTTTAAACTCGCTTGGAAACTCAAATCTTAGTATACATAGTTAAACTCGGGTGACCTCGAGTAAACTCGGAGATAAACTCACGAGTTTATTCTTTAAGTTAGAATTTAGTCTTTCGAGAAATAAAACATGAAATTTCACTCATAATTAGACCTTTCAAAAATAAAGTTATGATGTACTGATTTAAGTTGTTTTTATTTTTCACATCTTAAGAGTTTTAATATGTTATATTTCTTATAATTTTAATTTGTATTTTATGTTTTATGACTTGTATTTTCTTTATTATGATATTGCAATTGAATTTTTAATATACATTTATTTTATCATAAATTTATTTTATTGTAATTAGATGTTATAAGTATTTTTTTAATATTATCGGTTGTAGTTAACAATAATTGATTGTAGAGCTCTTATATTATCGGTTTTTTTTTTTTTTCCTATTAATCTTCTTCGCTGCTCTTCCTCCTCCCAGCGTCACAGTCATGGTCACACTGAATCTTATGCAAGACACCCTGGCCCTTTTGCTACGTATTCATCTTGTGTATGGAAATCGAGTTGTTGTTGACAATAAAAAATAACTGTACCAACCTTGCACCTTATCTTGTTTCATTTTTCTTTTCGTGGCCTGAATGTTGAGTAAAAGGACTCCAATCGTGTGGAACCCACCACTTTCCATTTGAGTATCGCGTTTCTTGCTTGATTCCTCATACGAAATGATATTTGTAATCATATTTCCTAGTACACCGTATTAACACAGTTTTATCTATTATAAGATGAGATATAATCTAAGTGAAATGAGGTTTATACTCAATCTAATCATATATAAGAGTGTATTGGTATGATATCTCTAAAAAAAAGTGAATACAAATACTATTTCTCATTCTCAAAATGTTGAGTGAGTAATTCACCTACTCATATTTTTGACACTTCTAAAATTATAATGATCACAATAAAATTTAAATATTGAACCTCATATATATTACTTAAACCCTTTACCATTTGACCAATGTTAGTGCCTTATACACCTACTCATAGAGTAGTACATTAGAATTTTATATCCGTACAATTTTTGTAATAGTTTAATGACAACTAGTTTTTTACCTGTAAGACATAAGATGTTTTTAGAATAAAAAAATCAGTATTTTGTATTTATTAATTTAATTTTATAAATGAATAATACTTTATAATTTAAAGTAAATATACAATTTGGTCCTATATGAAATTAATGTCGGACAAATTAATTCCTCAAAAAAAAAATTATTCTAGTCTCTCATGATTGATTCAATTTGGTTAAGATAATAGATTCATTCTTAGGTTGAATCTAATCAAAACCAATTATTTTTTAAAAAGAAGATTGCTAAGCTCTACACCTTCATATAAAGGTTAACAAGCTCCATATTTTATTTTATACAAAAAACAAAAAAAATCCACTTTCAAGTTCTATAAAAACAACTTATAATTGAGCTAGGTTTGTAATTTTCTTTCATTCATATTAATTACTATGTTGACTTTTCTCTCACTTTATAAATATTAATTTTCTTCTATTTCTCTCTCATTTTTCTTTATTCTTTTAAATTAAATTGCAAAACCAGATTAATCCTAAATAGTTTCATTATTTTCTATTTTTATTTTCATGAATAATATATAAGTAGCATTAAAAGTTATGTAAAATATTATATACTAAATAAACACATTTAAAATTAATTTAATAATCTATACTATTAATAAAAAGAATTCACTTTTATATCTATTTTTTTTGTGTCTCCTAACTATTTAATTTTACTTTAAAGTCCGTGAATTCAAATCTTCCCACGTTTTCTCCTTTCCACTCACATCTTCTTTCGGAAAAAAAATAACTACATCACCTTAAGTCATTTACAAATAAAAGTAAAATTTAACCATTTATTGTTATAGAAATATTTAGTTTTATTAATATTTAAAAGATAAAAAATATGGCTTGACTGTTACTAAATATTTCTTAATGTAATTTCCATAAGTTTGTCATGTTTTGTGCATATATACTCAAAGCCAAAGTAAAAACGAGTGGCATTTTTAAAAAACAAAAAATAATAGGAACGTAAATTATTAAAATTAAACAATATCTGTACAGAACAATAAGCTAACATATATATATATATATATATATATATATATACACTTAATGTATTAAGGGTGTTTTATGATTTAAAATTTTAATATTTTAAAACCTCAAGTATAATTTGATAGTTTAAAACAAAAAATAATAAACATTAACTATATTTTTAACGAAAATGCTAAATATATTTTAAATACGTTTTTTCAATATATTGGGAGCATCGTTCATATATTTTTTTGTTTTTATTTCAAATTGACGAGAGAGAATATTAATTAGGTAAATCACAATGACAATTAATGCACATGAAGTAAAATTACAAGATCATCCTAAATTAACATGTTCTTTAAATAAGAAGAATTGTTTATTGGCCTAAAAGAAAATGTGTACTTTTTTTTTTTGTTTCGCAAGGGTATCCCCACAGCCAGCAGCCATAGGACTAATCACACGTCCCGTCGATCAACACACGAAGTGGTAGGGGATTGGCCAGAGAGTTTTTTCCATTCACAAGAGCTCGGATTCGAACCCCAACCACTTGCTTAAGGGGTAAAGTGTTGAACCACTACACAAAGAAAATGTGTACTTTACTAACCTCCACATGAAAATGTGAAGATTAGCATTTCCCTTTTTCAAAAGTACCAAAAAACAATAAGTATATTATAACTAATTTTACACAATTGTTAGTTATCATAAGGACAAAATTTGTTATATATATATATTACTTGAACCTAATCACCCAAACTGTTACCAAGTGGAGTAAAAGTTGGCCTCGAAAGTAGAGGCCCACCTCATTATGTTTGGGTTTTCCATGTTGGGTTTAGGCCCTGACCTACATCAGAATCGCATGACTTGCCAGTGGGAATGGTTATCCTGAGACCTACGTCCACCATAATCAAGTGGAACATGGAATAAGGCCTATGCATGTCCTTAACTTCAATATCCACTTTAGAAAGTTCCCTATAAATACATCCTCCGAATCCAAGTACAATTTTTATGTTCACTTGAACAACGGACCCTCGCGTTACTGACTTAGTGATGAAGTCTATGCAAGTACACACCCCCATTTGATGACGATGATGAAGGCAAACTAACACCTTGTGCTTTGTGATAGCTTAGATCCACGTGTCCTTTGTTGAGCCTAGCATAACCTTTGGGTACCCCGGAAACTTATGGATTTCAGAAAAATCACCTATTTGTTGAAGTTTGCATTTTTCAATGCAGACATGTATGATGCAGTGAACTTTTATAGCTAAAGCGAGCAAGAGATCAAGCAGGTTTGCTGCAACGAGTTTCTCTAGCTACAATGAGTAGACCCGATGTCAACACAGTGCAAAATAATGCAGTTTCACTTACCGATACCCCCACCCTTATATAAACTCTTCTAGTTGCATTTTCGGCATCAAAAACCTGAAACCCTACCCCCAAAACACCATTTCCTCCTTTTTCTCTCAACTATGTTCAAATTCATTCTTCCCCAAGCTTCAAGGTATGTGTTTGTTAATAGAGTTTGTCTTCTTTCTTCTCATTCTTTCATATTATAAGTTTGGGTGTTGTCATTTCTCCATTGTTGTTAAGTGGTGTTGTTCCCCCAATATTATTAGAGTTATATTGGAGTTATCTAAAGAGTACTAAGGATTAATCTGGAGTTTTATGTTGCTCTATGACAGTTGTTAGTGTCATTTTAAGTTCTCAAGGTTAAGTTGATGCTGCCCACATACTGCCAGCCCCAAACAGTGAGTGGGTTCAAACTCATGATCTTATTTTTAGTCATTACGAGTATGTTTACGCATTATTGTTATTAAATATGAAACTAAATATAAGAATATGATTTTACACATTATATTGAAATAGCAAGAACTATGATTTTGATGCAAGAACTATGATTTTGATAAGGGCATGAAAGACATGTGTTTTAGAAAACCATGGGATCACAATTGTTTTGTTATGTGCTATGGAAAATGTTTTACATGGTTAAGAAATATTTTATTAAGAAAATATGTATTGTAGCAAGATGACTATTTTACTGAATATGTTTTTATGGATTTCTTGATATCACTATATATTCAAGTTTTAAGATTTCAATTTGTGTTATAGAATGTCCAGTTAAGATATTTATACATGTTAGAGAAATATGAAACAAGAGTATGACCTAGCTTTATGAATAAATATGTTATATGATTTTCAAGTTTTATAATTGTGAAACCCCAGTGTTTTACGCTATGGTTTTAGATTTATCAAGTATATAAAAATATAGGCTAGCTTAAGATATGGATTTAGAACTTCAATTTTGTGGTACCAACAAAAGGTACAGAATTCAATATGATTCATAGTAAATGCTAGACATATATTCTGTAGGCTTGAAATTGGAATACCTATAAGTGGGTGATCCATTGGGCATGATTATCACAACAACAGTTATGCTAAAGTCAGATTGTTAGAGTTATATGAATCCAAAACTCTTAGAGTACTAAGAATTTAGGGGCTTCATTCGCAAGGGACTGAGCACTCATCATTCAGTTTTGATTTTTGACAAACTAGTTTAGTCAATAGAGATAAGAAAACAGATAGTTATTTAACAGTTGTGAAGAGATCGTTAACCTTGGTATCAAGTTGTCTGCTAAAGGACAATTTTTCCCCCAGCAGTTACAGAAAATGGGACCTCGTTAGGTGCGCACAGCTTGTCCACAGGGACTATCATGATTTCAGCAGGTGCTTTTATGTTCCAGGGACATAATATCATCCTTCAGTTTATGTTTTTACAGCTTTTGTTATTATATGTGTATTTATCATGTTCATCAAATATTGTTTCTCGATGCTCTGTTGCACCCTCAGTTAAAATGATTTTATGTTTGATTGTGAACTTACAAATGCTTGTTTATGAATCTATGGAATGAAAGTATTTTACTAGATAGTTATGTATGTAAAGATATCAAATTATTTATGCTTGCTATATCTATATTGCATTATATATGCTTTTTGGTTGTTCCATACGGGTGATGGGTGAGAGCTCACTCACTGAGTCCATTGACTCACCCTATCTCTTTCTCTCACAGTTGCAGGTATAAACGTCATTCCGTCACCGGTTCAGTAGCCACACCTATCCTTGGGTGGGCTTTACATTGCTCTAAGGCTTATATTAGGCTTATGTTAGTTTTAGAGTGCTCCAGTAGTCTTGTAGGTAGGAACTGAGTCATGCATGTATTTTGAGATTTTATAGATATTGTCGAAGTTTATATATTTCTCTTTATGTTTCCAGAGTTTAAGTATGTATTTGGAATATAGACTATAGTTAGCAAGTTATGTAATGAACTAGAGATGTATTTATGATTCAGTCTTTAAGTCTTAAATTGGTTTTCAGAGCATGACAAAAATGTTTTCAGATTTATATATGTGAATGCTTCAGTTTTTATGATTTCTAATATTATGTTTTAATTAGAGAAATGATAAGGATTTAGAAGAAAATTGTACTTTAAGTATGAAACTATACTACATTATGCATTTAGAGAAACATATTACCTAGTAGGCTTACATAGGGAATGAGATTTCTCACATGCCAGTCACATTACCAAATCGAGTCGTGACATGTTCCTGGATCTAAGATTAAGGATACTTGTGAGGTAATTTCCTTGTTCATTCATCTACTTCGTTACACAAACCAAACCAACCTGATCGATATTGATTGAATCAATTTGATTTAGATTTATCGAAAAAATATTAAAACTAAACCAAATCAATCCAATTAAATTCATTTAGTTATAATTATTTTTCAATTGAACTCGACCCAAACCAACTAATGTACACCTAACAAAATGTCTAAACAATGACTTTATTCTCTTCCTACGTCAAATTGGGAAAGGCAAATAAAGATTAGTTTAATTTTGGGATTTCTTCAGTATCCTTATAAAATTTAAGAGTACTGGTACTTTTTATTATTTGTTTTTAAAAACAAGTCACGTGTCTCATCAACTCAAGTTTTTCTAAATCTATAAAATCAATGATTAAATTACAACCATTGAATATAGAAGGGTACTAATATCCTATAAATCCCAAAGGACACTTCTTAATTGTGACAGTGTAAAAAGTTTTCGTGTTGTCAAACAATTCTTTGCACCTATTTATAAGACTTTATAATTAGTAAGTGATTGAATCAAACATTTTTATTGATATGACAAGTCGACAACACCTAGTTAGATGCCTAATAAATATTTTTTCGTATTCCTAAAATTATATTGATCACAATAAAATTTAAATATAGAATCTCATACATGCTGCCCAAATTTGTCACCACTAGATTGTTCCTATTGGCTTAAAATTATCTATACTGAAAATACATTAAAAAAGGTGGATTCTCACATGGAGTTAAAGGTTAATACTTAATACAGTTGGCTTGGGCATCCAATGGGAAAACAACACGTGTGCAAGTGGGGTCCAAGTGATTACTTATTGCATGCAACCATGACGCTCCATGCCACCTTCCTCTGCGACTCCATGGCCACAACCCTCTCCATCGTCCAACACTCCACCTGCCCTCCATCACCACCAGCCACGTCCTCAACACTCCTCCTTTACATGGGGTCATGCAGACGTGCCTCTGCCTCATATGCCAGGGACTTCACTGCATCCTCATGCTACCCCGTGTTGAGGAGCTTTGCCACGTGGCTTGCCCTGAACATCTTGTACACGTATGATAGCCTTTGGGGGTTGTCCAGCAGAAAATATGGCACGAATACATACTTCTGCTTCGCTTAATCTTGCGCACCACACATGGAGAATTCGACGATTGTGACGATGATGAGGATGACATTATTATTTGATTTCCCCCATTTCTCACTCCTGCTACTTACTACTGCTTAATTAATTAAGCATCATTGAATGAACATGAAGTAGTGTGATGTAATGTAGCAGTAATCTAGTTAAAGATGTTTGTGATTGAGTAACGACGATGATGGATGACGTTTTTACGAGGATCTGAAATTAAAGTGTATATGAGTGAGAGATCCATCCACGAGTACCTAGACAGTGCCGTTTTGTTTTTTTTTTTTTTGGGGGGGGGGGGAAGGGTTGGTGGTTTCACTGAAAAAGAGGGAGTGAGCGAGGATATATGATGGTGGTGGTTGATGCTAGCATAGAGGAGGCTGGCGCTGCAGAAGTGGAGCTTGAGGAGGGAGTGGTGATGGTGATGGCAGAGGAGAAGGAAGGAGGAGATGGTGTTTAGTAATTTGTATAATTTCAGTTAGCCACATTTATGACATGTGATGCAACTACATAATGGGTATTGACCAATAACTATAGGGTCTGATTTGGAGATATGGATAAGGACTAAATGGTAAGGGAAGGAGGGAAAGATTGGATCAAATTGTGTTTGAGAATGTTTTATAAAGAGGGGGAAGCATGACCAAGAAGGGATACCAAAACTTCTCATAGCCATTGTAAATAGTAAAAATAGTGACCCCCCAAATTGGGGAGTTAGAGATAATTATTACAAGAGTCCTTCAATTTCCCTCCTCAACACCCAAACAATAAAGTGGCACTTATCATCTTCTTCTCTCCTCTCTACTCCATTAATGATCCTTCCATTCCACCTACTTTAATCTTCCAATTAGACTGATAGGATAGTATTCCCCCGTAGAAAATTGAACTCTTTGAAAAATTTTCCACTATTCGTAGCCGGTACTAGTACAGTACAACCGCACCAACCCGATTGCGGGGGAAGGAAGGAATCAAGGCGTTCAAAACGGAATCAATCAGGAATCCATCGAAGGGGGTAAAACAACGCCACGCGTCCAGAAGTACACATACACACGACCGGAATGTGCAGCACCAGAATATCCCTCTCTCACAGAGTCACAACTGTCGAAATCCCCTTTATGCCCCTTTGGTCCATCAGCACCAGATGGCACAGCATGACTCTCCCTCTCCAGCTACGCACCCAGCACCAGCAGCAACACCACCAAACAACAACCAACCCCCCCAATTCCCTCCCTCACTCCCTCTCTCAACAACAACAACAACAACAACAACAAAAACAAAAACCCTTCAAACCTAATCACACTCTCAAACCCTACCCTCTCTTCAGCCTCACCCCATCAAGTTTCCCCTTTCTGGGCCCTTTCACATTTTCCCCTCCATTCCGTACAAAACCCCACTCTCTCTCCCCTTTCCTTGACATGAACCTCGTGCCACCACTCCAGGGTACACACTACCATGAATGCACCTTAGCCCTTCTGTCTAAATTCTCTGGTTTGTTTTTCCGGTTCAAGCTTAGGTTGGGCATTCTTCATTGTTTGACTTGAGTTTTGGTCTTCCGAAAACAAACACACACACCAAAGCTCTCTCCCCTCTCAACCCCCCCTTTTTTTTTTCCTTTTATTTCTTTGAATCTTGATCCTCCCTACCCTTTTTCTTTTTGGCCTATCTTTTTGTTCTTTTTGTTTAACTGGGGTTGTTGTTTCTCTGTTGTTCTTATATCAAATGGTTTGAGTTTGGGAACCTTTTTTTTTTTTTTGTCTTAGGGTTTTTTTCCTTAATCCAATTTCTGTTTGGTTGAGGGAACAAAACCCAACATCGTTTTGTCCTGTGCCTTTGTTTTTTGTTTTTGTTTGTCGTTGCTGCTGAGAATGTCTGCTGCGGAGGGTGGTGCTGCTGTTTTTGTGACATGGGAGGAGCGAGTTATATGCCAGGAGCGTGGGAACCGTGTGATCCACTTCTACCTGAAGGATGAGTCGGGGAATTCGGCGCTTGCTGTTGTTGGTACTGAGAGGAGTGTGAGGCACATGATGTATGTTGTCCCTGACCATTTCTTGCAGGCTTATGGATCCACACATTCCATCAATGCGTGTAAATGGAGGGCAAGGAGAGAGGTTGTCGAATGGCTCACTTGCTTGGTCTCCAGGAACAATCCTCATAAGTCAGGTAAAACTTCATTTCGGGTGTGCAATTTGAATGTGGCTTGGGTTTTTCGGATGATTTGTATGTTTAGGTTATGGATGGCTAGATAGTTGTATTTACAGAAACAAATTAGTGCTTTGCATTGCATGACCTATGGCTCTTGCATTGTTATCATGAAGGTTATGATGATGCTTGCCTAGTGGGATAAGGGTTGGTTGGAATTCAATTGTTTGCCTTGTACTCTTTAGAAATTCAGAATGCTATCTGAATTATTTTGATTAATCTCATTAGTGTTCTTCCTGTGAGGTTAATCTTGGGGGAATTTGGTCAAGCCTGCTGTATGACTTAAACTGTTTAAGTCATTATTGCTTACTGTTGATGTATTATGACTTATGAGGTGTCATGGCTACGTAGCTTGAAGTTGGGTTGTATATATCTTATTTAGGCAGTGCTGTTTTTGGATTTTGACATTGATGGCTCACGATGACACGTAACAAAATTTCTGAAATTTGTGATGGTTGGATTTGGAAAGAGTGAATTGGTTTAATTTCAAATGGTGTTGCTTCTACATGTTTTATTTATGATCCTTTAAGTGCAATTCTAGTGCTTAAATTTCAAAATATATGTTATGGATGATTAGTAATTACCATGTTAGATCTGGTAGCTGTTGTATTCACGGAAAGTGAGTAAATTAGAGTGTCACCGTGATCGGTTTGTTATTTAGGTTTTTGGCCTGTTATTTTGTTAATGTAATTTATGAAACAATCCGTTATTTTAACAATCAAATATACATTTTTATTTTCTTTCTTGGGGTTGTGAGTTATGAGGTATAGTAACTGAATGTATTGTGATATTCAATTGTAATAAACCTTGTTTGGAACTTTGGATATGTAATTGGCCTTATGAATGGAAAAATCTTTATAAAGTTCAAAAGGAATAGCAAGTTGTATCACATTCTTCATCTTAATTTTCACCAGTTTTAAGGCACTGCCATTCAGATGATTACATCTATGAAGCAGATCAGGTAGAAAAAGCATCAGCTTCTTGGCAAAATTAAGGTGAAGAATTAGAAGATTGAAGTAGTAGTTAGAGAACTGGGGTTCTAGGGTTGAGAAACCACTCAGATCTAAAACATATCATATGATGACTGAATACAAGTCCTATGGACTATTTCAGTACTAGGTTTACTTGTATATTACTAAGCCCAGCCCAAAGAATACAACCCCAGATAATTTTGCCTGGTAGTCACTGGATGTTCGCATGCTTGTCACGTGACTACGGAATACAATAGGAATTCACTTTTAAGTCCCCACAGAAAGGAAAAAGGTTGCGATTCATCCATAACTTTTGTTGCTTCTTCATAATGAGGTACTTCCCTTCTAGGGAGAGTGTGCAATTTAATATATTTACTTATAAAACTTATAAAGACTTCAAAATTTGGGTAATTTGCCCATAGAACCTTTGGTCCTGAGGAAAATACTATTTGTATCTTTTGAGCCTTTGCTAAGCCCATTTATGCGTTACTTTGAAGCAGTTCTGACAATCAATTTCGTTGTGCCAAATTACATTCAGTAATGAGTTATATCTCAATTGGAAGTTTGCTCCTTCACCAAGCCACCTATCTACTTTTCTTAGCCAGGTGCTGTGCCCACAGTTTTCCCAAAAAGAAAATAGTAAAAAACTTACAAAAGGCACTATGTCATTAGTTTGACAAGTTCATCTTACCATTGTCCTACATCCCTTTGCTTCTCTGATATCAGTGAGGCCGTCGCACCAATAAAGGATAGTACGTTGAGGGAGAGGTGTTTTGGAATTCAGTGGGTGGATTTGTGTTGTATAAGGAAATGGGTATTGTTCAATTTGTTTATCGATTTCATTATCTTTCCATCACCACTTGGATTTGTGATTTTTATGATCTGTTTTACTCCTCATGTCTATCAGTTCTGAATTTATATTTTTGGATCTGTCAAATTTTAATTACGCCTTATGCATTTAACTTGGTTTGATCATTTCTGCTGATTAATGGCAATTTGCAATCAAATAGCTTTCAAGTTTCAATTTTTTTTTCTTGTTTTATTTTTTTTTAGCCTTGATGCAATGGTAAATTTGTTGCCTTGTGACCATAAGTTATAGTTGTAGAAAACAGCCTCTATGCTTATATGAGTACAGAGCATAAATTTGATGCTCGCAAAGACCCACAGTTGTATGAGCCTTGTGCTTAAGGTTGCCCTTGTCTATTTTTTTCATTTCATTTAGATTAGAGCCTGAAATAAATTGACATGTCAAGCTCATGAGAGATTTGATAGGGTATCCTTTGACAAGGTATCGCCTCTGATGAGAATGGGTTCTAGTTGTAGAGATTTGAAAACTGTCTCTATGCTTATCTGGGTATAGATGTGTGAATCTGACATTCCTCAAGCACTGCAATGGTGTGAGCCATTTTTATTTTTCTCTTTTCCTTTGTTAACTTTGAAAATTTTAATCTTGTTTTCTGTCAAGACTATAATACATGGACTTGACTAAGTGATGTCTTGTCTACTTCCTAGAGCACACTTTGAACAATTTTGGTATAAAAAAATTATTGACATTATCTAATGAAATGGACACTTATGCTGGTGTGGCCTTATCATATGGCATCCAAAGTCATTTTGGGTGGTCTAGTGCATGAGGTGCTAACGTTGTGGGGTTTGCGGAGGGTAAATGTATGTAGTCTTACCCCGGCAAGCAAAGAGACTATTTTCAGAATTTGAATTTGTGTCCTCCATGTCACAACTCACAAGGCAACAACCTTACTATTGTGCCAAACTCACCCTTATTTCAAAGTAATTCGGAAACCATTTTCTAGTTTCAAAATGTAATGATATATGGGGACTTGCTATTGATGAAGATTGTGATTTACTATTTAGTCATTTTCTACTTGATATATACTGCTAATAGAATGACTATTTTGGTTGTTCCTACTAATTAAATGGATGTCTTACAGTTAGTATAGCATAAAGTGTATTTTCGTTGTTAGCCCTGCCCCTTATTCTGCTACAACAGAATCTATCAATCCTTTTTGAACAGATTTTTTTCCTGTTGGAGGTATGAAGAGCAAAATTCTAAGCATCCCCAATATTTGTGTGACAGGTGTACAGCTGGATGATTCAGCACAAGGTTTAGAACCTCTCAAGGTATTAACAGCTGGAATCAGTGCAAGTAAAAAAAATTTACCTGATAAAATGGTATAGAACTGGCGCTATTAAATTCATCTTTCCAGATTTTTCCTTTGTATCTTTATATGATATGATGTGATGTGATTAATTTCTCTTTCCTCTCCCTGTACTGCAGATTTCGAGAAAATTGAAATTTCAAAGTTCGGATATTGAATGGTCAGGCATTGCTTGGTTTTGTGCTAAACAGCTGAAACACTACCCTGGGTTTTGCAGGAATGGAACAACCATTTATGTAAGAAAATTATTTTTGTCTCATATCTCAATTATTTCCCACATTCTTGGATCATCAAGTTTTTCTTGTGTGTTGGTGAGTGGATTAAGATTTCTCATTCTCAAGATATTTCTTCCTATTTTCAGGTTCATTCATTTGTATATATTATGGCTGAAGAAGAAAGCCATTATCTAGGTTACCTGGAAGATATGTATGAAGACAAGAAGAAACAAAAAAAGGTTAAGGTACGGTGGTTTCACCATGGTCAGGAAGTTAAGCAGGTGATTCCACAGCTGAATCTGCAAGAGGGAGAGGTTTTCATAACTCCTCATGTTCAAGTGATCAGTGCTGAGTGTGTCAATGGTCCTGCAATAGTTTTGACCCCTAAGCATTATGAGAAATGCCTGTCTGCTATGCTGCACACCTCTTTATCTGAGATCCATATGTGCTTTAGGCAGTTCAAAAACAATAAGCTTAAGCCCTTTGCACTTACTAAGCTGCGTGGCTATGTTAACCAATCTGTGCTTTCCTTTTTGAATAGTCCTATTCTCTCTAAGAGAAAGGCCAAAGATGATGAGGACTTAGCTCAAGATGATCCTATAAGGTCCAGCAATAAGAGGAATAAAAGTTGGAAGGGGTATCAAGTACTTGAAAATGGTTCTTCTGGTCTGCATGGCTCTGCTCCTATAAATGAGATGATGAAATGTCAACCAAAATACCCGAGTTTGAAATTGAAACTATCAAGAAAAACAATGGGTATCAAGGTTGTAGGACCCAAGCCTCAGTATCATCTGTCTTTTAATGTCAATGAAAAGATAGAGGTTCTCTGTCAAGATAGTGGCATTCGAGGATGCTGGTTCAGATGTAAAATCTTGAATGCATCTCAGAGGCAGCTGAAGGTCCAGTATGATGATTTGCTGGATGTAGATGGGCTAGAGAAGCTAGAGGTATGCAATGTTTTAGGTCCCCCCCCCCCCCCCCTCTCCTCTCCTCTTCCTTCTCTTTTTCCCCTCTTTTCTTCCTTTTCCCTCCCTCCATACACTTATGGGTGGATGATTTTCTGCGGTTGAAACAGTGGTAGCAAACATTTTTAGGCTTAGAAGTCCAATCTTCTCACTACTTGAGTTCATTTATTTCATGAATTTGGTTATAGTTTTACCTACTCTTATGTGGAAGAGCATGGTTCTCAGAAGTGTTGATAATTTATGTAGGAATGGGTCCGTGCATCTAGAGCAGCAGCTCCTGACAAACTGGGGATGAGGTGTTCAGGCCGCTTAACAGTGCGACCATGCCCTCCTAATGATACTGTACATACTTTTGAGATTGGAGTTCCAGTGGATGCCTGGTGGAGCGATGGATGGTGGGAAGGTGTTATAACTGCAGTTGATGTTAGTGGAGTCGGAAAAGTGCAAATTTATACCCCTGGTAAGAATTAACATACATGCATTGTTTTTCTTCTTTTGTTATTTTGTGCTATAGTAAACTGGTTTATGCATGACAAGCCCAACAGTTTGTGAATCATGTTCTGTTTCGGTTAGGCACCAGTATCATGGTAATAATGATTTTCTCTGTAGGTGAAGATAGGTTGCTAATGGTTGACAAGAAGGACATTCGGACTTCCCGAGATTGGATTGGCAACGGGTGGGTTGATATACCGGGAAAGCCTGACATTTGCAGCTATATATCTTCAAATGTTGGTACGCACATCAGGCTGTCAGCTAATTCTGCTGTGATAGATGGATCTGTGTCTGATTGTTCTGCAATATTAGAAAGTAAATCATCATCGATTCCCAAAGTTGAAGTTGCAGAAAAGGTTGAGCCAGAATTATCTGGTTTGGAAGCACCTGGACAACTGGAAAGTATGAAGGGAGTAACTTTGAGGAAGCCACTCCATGCCATTGACGAAGACAAGGATATTTACTCTGGTGGTGGCTGTGACGGTGACACCGACAATGTTGATGGTGATGATCGGAAGCCACTTGATGCTGTTGATAATGACAAGGACAATGCTGTTGGTGATGACAAGGACACTGCTGGTTGTGACACAGGAAATGATGATGATGATGGTGGTCGCAATGAAGAGAACAATGAGGAACATTTGATGAAAGAAAATTTTGATTCTGCTGAACAAAAACTTGATGCTGCAGAAGCAAGTAAAGTTGCATGAATATCTAGTAGATCCAAATGGGATTTTTTTCGTCTCCAAACGGATTATACCTGAAGGTGAAACCATCTTGTGTATATAGAAACGAAATGAAGCCCCGGGGTAGTAATATATGCAGAGGATTATGACTGTCAAATTTCTAACGTAATGATAATTGTTAGTGTATAGCTAATAGCTAATGTTTTCGGGCTCAGAGTCCTTTATTAGATAAGCATTCTATAGGATGATGATATATCTTAGGCTCAATGCATAGGCCATGTGGTTGTTAGATGCACACATCAGTTGCATACTACAGCCCCATGAGCAAACTTTGTAATTTAATTAGTTTTGAACATGATTTTATCTTGAAAATATTTTCAAATTCCCGTCCTCCTGTTGATAGGGCTTTAATTTTCAGATTCGGTAAATTCAAATTAACAGGGAATGGAATTGGGAGAGAAAATGGCTTGAGTATATGCTCCTTTCTTTATTCAGATGGTCTTCATGGTCCTAAGATGGCTTCCTAATCAATTGCATAAAGGGAAAAGTTTGTCGTACTCTTGGACTTCAGGAGTATGACAACCATTTACAATTAGATCTTCCGTATTATGTGGGAATCATGCACGTCTAAGGGTGGTCCCAACTCAAGGAGAAGAGAAAAAACTTTCTTCAAGACCATTTCATCTTTTGGTCCGTAAGGTTGCCATGCCATTTTAACCAATGTACCCTCTATAGTTTACACTTTACACAACTTCACATCCTTGAAAATTCCTTTTAGTTTCGGCTTTGTCGTATCTTTTTGGTTAATATACTTTGAGGTGTCATTTTGCCTTCTCCAAGTTGTATATAAATTACTTACTCAAGCGCTAGTTTGAGCATTTCTTATTTCCTTTTCAAGATAGATGCACCCAAATAGAACAGTTATTTCAATCCCTTTTATTAAGACTAGAATATTTTGGTAAATTATGGTCAATATCGGATATATAAGCTGTGATTTTAAACTAGAGGTTAAACATACCTGTGACTTTACCAGAGGTAGAGTTTGGTGTTTTGAGAGGTGATAGTGGGAAAGTGATAGATAATTTTACTGTGCATGTGATTCTCACTTCGTGCAACTTATTGCTTGTTTCTTTCATTAGATGAAAATCTTCAGTTCAAGCCCTTTGTTACGGGGTGAAAGATTGCCTCTTATCTTATTTAACTAGTCTTTATGAATATTGTAATTGAAATAATCTATTTACTAAAAAGAAACTAAATTCTAGTTTTTCAAAACGTAATCCAAGATTTTTCTTATTCCTATTTATTGTTTGAGAATCTTCCTCCTTCCACTGCATCCTGATGAGTGATTAGTAAATTTACTCCCAATAGTTGGAAAATCACGTACATTAGTCCTTAAGGTACCAATTTTTATATATTAGTCCCTAGAAAAATTGACTTCTAATATATTGATCTTTAATTCTTAAAACATTAACTTCCAAGACTAATATTGAAAAAAAAATGATTTTCCTGTTTATAAACTAATATACTCAACGTGAAATCTTTTTGGAAATCTTTTAAAGAGCAAAGTGTTAAAATCTTTTAAGAACTAAAATATAATTTTACTTAAAAAAGAAATAAAAACACAATATGTCATCAAATCATTGAAGGTATTGGTACCCTAAGTAATAAGCAAATCTTCAAAGTCTCCACATTAGCTAACAAGTTTTTGGAAATTTTGTATCAACATCTTGACTACAAATGATGGTTCTACGAGTCTCTACTTATCCTAAAAATAATAGTACAGAAACCACGCCTCTCCACTCTCCAGTGCATATGCAACTAGATTCATGGAGTAAGGGTAGGAGCATGATACAACAATTCAAAATTCCTAGAAATGTGTGCATAGGTCCATCTTTGATCTACCTCTGCCCATTACCAGAGCTTGATACAACAATTCAAAATTCCTCAGAAATGTTGATATATTACAACGACATCAATTTATTTTGAATACTGGGAGGCTAGAAGAGAAATAGGGTGACACGTCTGAAGAAGTGAAGAACAACAAGATGCCTCAAGGGGAAGCAATTCCCTTTTTAACAAGCATATCATAGACCCTATCAATTTTAATGCTATCCATCTTGAATAATTGATGAGCATCCGATTTCGCAGAGATAGTACCACTAAGTATTTGTAGAGACAGTTGCTCTTGCATCTTCAGATATATGGCTGGTGGCAACCTTAGTTCACAGCACAAACGTTTCTCCTGCCAAGAAAGTTACATATGACACTTTCAGAAAAGAAATGACATGAATATGATATCTTAATTTTAAAAAGCAAAATTCGCTAATACAGGGAATAATATAATATACAACAAATCATGCATTACGAAGTTCATGTAATCTCCCTCACACCCCAAGGACCAAATAAGTTTAAATATCAGAATCAAAATTTCCACCATCAACATTCGATTTTAAAAGATTGGATGGGTGTTTTCTCG
Source organism: Dalbergia cultrata (assembly GCA_031216105.1). NCBI lineage: Eukaryota > Viridiplantae > Streptophyta > Magnoliopsida > Fabales > Fabaceae > Dalbergia > Dalbergia cultrata. The sequence continues at coordinate 55,563,997 of CM062345.1, forward strand.
ACATCTGTTTTACTCCTGATGTCAAAAACCAATCCTCCTAAAGAACACACTAGTATAATGAGTGTCACCAAGAACTTAGATACCAAAATTTGTAACAATACTCGCAGCAAGTTGATTATTAAAATTATCAACCAATGCAAAGTATCAATGGCATATAAGTAGCACTTAAACAGTTAAATCCCTTATGTTGCTTAATAAGAAAAGGTCAAAACTAATATATGTCTAGCTGGTATCGGCAGGAAGAAAAGAAAAAGGCTGCATGCTTACAGGTTCAGAAAGTAAATCTGCCCCATAGTATCCCGTGACGTCCATTTCATTGACAGAGCTTGAAGTAGCAGGGCCTGCAGGTCTGGCACTCAAATCCTTGCCAGCAGAGTCTGGAGACATTAATGGATTTGGAACACCCTGATTGCCTGGGCCAACCTGAGCACTTTCTTTTGCCCTGCGAGCGCTTTCTTCAGCTTCCCTTTTCCTCTTATGTACCAGATATCTATCAGCTTCAGCTGAATTGCGGCAACCAGCAGCCCGTGCTTCCTGCAGCATCACGTATTACATATGTATGAGTTAATGTTAATTGTTTGATTTGTGCATGAAGTATGCCTATGACATAATCAATATAAGCAGTGGCAAAATGAAGCATCCATTATAATAAAAAATGTACAAATACAAATCTAAGATTAGATAAACAACCAATTCTTGCAACTTATATCAAGTACTAGGTTTGGCTAATGGGGATGCTTTTTAGATGCTTGTAAGACACCCAAGACATCGTTTAGCCAGACTGGCCTCTATGAAAAATTTCCTAATCCCTACAAGAGGTAACATTTCAGAATACAAGACACCAAAAGAAAAAGCTTCAGATTTCAAGAGAGAAAAAGAATTAGAATGCACGTGTTAATTTAATGTCATTCATGTCTCAAACCTTGAGCTCTCGAAGTCTTCTAAGGGTTTTGTGTTCAGAAATAACTGTTCTAAGCAATTCTTCATGCTCTTCCTTGGTATGAAAGCGCATGAATAAGTCATATTTTCGACATATTGCCTTCTCTTCAGACGTTAAATCCTTCTCAAATGGATTTGGGTATAACAAATTTCTTTCAAGTATGAAATCCTTTCTACGCTTTCTTTCATCAAGCCTGCAACACAATTCAATTTAAGAATGAAGGTGTGAGCAATACTGCATCAATCAATACCCTGACAATATCAGTAATGTTAATGGCTCCTGTATATGATTCAGGTAGAAAAACCCACAAAAATAAAATGGCTATCTACCTTTTTGAATAGATACGCAACACACGTAGTTTCAGCTCTCTCTCATCCTCATTATCATTGTCCTTAAATTCCATTTCAGCAAGTAGTTGTTCAGCATCATTATCATACTCAGGATCAAATTCGTGCCTTTTCGGGTTATATCCACTGGATTCTACTAATGAAGGACCTTCATTTCCCGAGGAACTTGGCTTTTTTCCTCCAAAATTCCTGTCTACTTGAGAATCTGCCAGAAACAAAGGAACTAGAGTTTTATACAGAACATAAATATTGTCATGAATTTCCTCAAAGAATAAGCATGTGGATAGGTAAGCTAATGCCAGCGAGGAAAAAAAAATGATAGTGATTAGTGACAAGAGTTTAATACAAGAAGGTGCTCCCCCTAAACCCTAGTTCAGCATGCACAAAGGCTTAGCATTGGGTATTCTAGAAACAGAAGAATCGCCAGATTCCCTCAACTGTTAATTTATGGCTATTGTTGCCAAATCGTGCAAAGCAGATAGACATATGATATCTTCTTTTCTTATAGGAATAAGAGTTACAGGTATTATTCTACAAAGTTGCACACCTTCCATTTTAACAACACCAGGGCCATCTTTTCCCTGGGCTGCATTTGATGCCTTCTGATTAGCAGTGTGTGTGTTACCAGTGGCACCAGATTCTGACTCTGAAATATAGAAACAAGAAAGAGATGCAAAGAAGTTTAACAGGAGCATATTGCTATATAATGGTAGCCATGAACTTTTCTTGCTTTACCTGAATTTAAACTGGAAAGCAAACGGCTTGAGGAACCAGCTTTATGGGAATCTTCAACTCTGAATCAATTGATAGATGTTAAAGAATTTGGTATAGAAGATTGCAAGAGATAATGCATATAGAAAATGATAGCTTTACTTGACTCTAGAAGGAGAAAAGGGAGATTCTTCCTTTAAACTCTCCCCCATGGAAATTCCTGTGCCAATCACAAGTGCCCAATGGTTAGAAAAAATGTCACAAACATAAGAGCTACCAACCGTGCAAGACAAATAAAATTTACACATGACATGATTATAAGCAATTATCATCAACATATTACAAATACATTGATCTCATGACAAATTGCAGCAGTGATGCCTTTAAGCACAATTACTTATTAATTGGAACCAAATAAGTCATAAATAAGGTACGCCTAATTTATAACAGCATATTAGCCTAATTTATAACAGCATACTATGTGCTATGTAAGTGAAATAAAAAAATAAATAAAATAAAATAAAAACTTATGCATGTGATGTTAAGTATTGTGACAAACCTTTCTTGTCCTCGCCCTGTCCTTTTGCCATGGCAAGAAGTTCTTTTCTGTTTTTCCCAACAACATGAGACATGTCCTAGTAAATATGAAAGGTAAGATTTAAAATACCTGAATAAGAATAAATATAAATAAGTATAATAAGAAGCATTGCTTGCAGCTGCATTTGATGCTTATCATACCGGAAGTGGAAAGAATGGAGAGTTCAAGTATACATTCCTATAGTGTTCTATGCATGATTCTTTGTTCTTTGTCCCAACATGCTCAGCAACTTCTGTCCAGTTTCCCAACCCATACATTTCAATTCCCTAAATTAAAAAAGTTAATGCTAGAAAGATCAGATGCAAATAAGAGATATCTTGTAGGAACACACAATGGAAATTACTATGCTTTATATTTCTGAACCACTAGTCACCTCTATTCCTAGTAAATAAATTTGAAGACAACAATACCTCTAGAAGCAGAATTTCATCATCAGCATTCCAGTCCGGGCAAATAAGAGGGAAAGACAAATTATCCTGTCAAAATGGAATTGTATTGAAATAAACCATCTTAAAAGGAATAAAGCCACAAGAAGTATAACAACAACATCGACAATACTACCGGTGATGCAATTTACTTCAACAATAAGTTGGGACAGATTCATTTAAACATAAAATCTTTCAAATACGCAATGGATCTTCCATATACAATAACAAAGCAGTTTCAGAATAAAATTCCATTTATCTTAACTGATTAACCCTGTAATAGTCCTGAGACGGATCAACTAGAAGGAAAGACAGCACACAGCCTTTCTCTCCAACAAAAACTATGAGAATAATTAAGTATTTCAAAAGAAAACATTTGAATAAATGATGTGACTGACCATAACTCTGTAAGGGTGATTGCTTTTATGGGGTGTCACCTCAGCTCCAACAGAAAAGCACTCTATACAGAGGTCAAAATCCGGGCACATGGCACACTTGATACGGATTTTTCCTGTAATATCTTTATTACAATAATTGCAGTGATACAAAGCCCTCTTCCCTTCACTAGTTCCCTGGCCTGGTTCACATGAAAACCAGTACCACTATTTCAAAACATAGACATCCATAAATATACAATCAACAAATAGACAACTAAATAACTATCACTGCTATAGCAATTGATTTTGCTAAAAAGCATAGTTCAGTATCTTTAACTTGAGAGACATTCCACTGATTCTATAACTTCCTTATACAACTTCAGCCAACATTCAATTATAGTGTATCAATTATCAATACACTGTAATTTCTTAGTGCATTGTACAATTGACCTTTATACATGATGATGTAATTAATCACACTTCAATTTCATAGTGTACTGTTGAATTGACCTCTATTCAAATAGTACATCATAGTGGAAATTGGGAAAAACATACCAGCTGCTCCAGATTCTGAATTTTCTCCACTGGCATTACTCTTTTTTCTCCTTGACCTACACAGCCAAGAAAAATAAGCAGAAAAAAAACCTAAATTAAAAAAAAAAAAGACAATTTGAGCATCATAAAGCAAATTCAGCAAAGGAGCCAAATTGCAATTACCATTAACAGCCAAAAAAAAAAAAAAAAAAAACGAAAGTGCAGTGACAAAAGATCAAACCTTTGGTTAGGGTCCTCATCGGCGTGGTGAAAATTTCCCCGAGAACGACCCATTGATTCTCTTCGCGAAACCCTGAGTTCACAATCGCGATAAGAGGGGAGGTATAATTTAATTTTTTTTTTTTTATGAAAAACCAATAAAACCCTAGAATTTCAAGGGCACAATTGCAATTGGTTCACTCAGATTTTGACCCCAAAAAATTTAAAAATTGAAGCTTTTTGAAGGTGGTTCTGAGGAATTGGAATTCAGGGTGTGGATTGTGCAGTGCAACTTAACTAGGTGGTAAGATAGATAGACAGTGTTATGAAATTGTGCACTGTACAATGAATGGACGGTTGGATATATAGCATATGTACGTAACTGCCAACAATCTGCCACAAACGAGAAACCCAGTTCAGTTTGGTTTGAACTTTGAAGCACAGGACTCATACGTGGCGTTTGGTTAATGTTTTGGGACAGCAAATATAGAAACATAAAAGATTCTATCTCTATATCATATTTAATTATGATATATAAGATATAATAACTATTTTTAAATTTTATTTGGCAATATAGGACAGTGCAATAAATATATAATAAAAGATATATGTACCCTTGTTGGACCGCCATTGACCACTACCATTGATTGTAGTTGGATGGTCGTTGACCACTGTTGGCCGACCATTAACCGACGACCTGACCACCACCGGAGGTTGCAACCTAAGAGGTATTATTGAAAAAAATATTAATTTCTGTTTTCATATTCTATCCCCACTGTCTCCACTTTTTGGACAGAAAAATTTTCTGTTCCTATACCTCATCTCTACCACCAAACATAATATAGGGACACACTGTCTCTATATTTGTGTCTCGAGATACAAAACAAACCCAACCTTAGGAATCAATATTGCTAACAATGCTCATCTCTAAGGATTTAATTGGACACAATGTAAAGAAGTTTTATATATTCATCCAATCATGTAATGACATATCGGTAAATAAGATTACTTTTAACCTTCGCTCCTTGAAAAATCAAACAAAAGAAAAGATGTAATTGGATGACAGTATAAAACTATTTTACACTATCAATTCATCAAAATTAAACTCTATCTTTAATTTAACTTTTTTTAGGTCTACCTTTAATTTAATTTTGATACTAAACAAATAATTTAGGTTCGAATTATTTTTACTAAATTTTGACGGTAACTATATGAGTTTAGTTTTAAATGAACCGGCAATCATTCAACTAAATTTCTTTTTTTGCATGACTTTTCAAGTAGTACAGATGAAAGTTAAGTATTTCTTATGATATGGTATAATATAATTGGCTAACTATGTAAAATTTTTATACATTATTTATATTAAATATTTTATTTTTGATTTTTATTATGTTAATCAATCTTATTATTAAATATAATATTTATAAGAACTAAAAAATATTTAAAATAATTATAAGGGTTAAATTTTAAATTTTTTAGTATTTATAAATATTAAATACATATGTTTTAAAATATTTACAAAGATTAAAGGCGACAAAAAAGCGACCAAATTTTTTTTTGAAAAATTTAGATCAAACTAATTTCTTTTTCTTAGGGACCAAGGCTAGTGATCAAATAAAAATTGTAGAATTCTTTTATCATCCAATCTTTAATATTAAAACTGCAATATTTTTCAAATTGAGAAATAAAATAAATATTTTAAAATGACAAATGAAAATAACAGAGGTAAGTATTATCATATTCAATTTTAATGATATAAATAAAACATGATTAACTATTTTGGAAAAAGGCTCCCTATAAATCTGTAAAAAGTCATGCAAGAATCAATATGTACGAAGAAGAAAAACACCGATTGGGCAAAGTCAAACTTGACAGCAAATACAAGAGTGAGGGATCAGAAGGCACAGGCTGAGAGACCCAACAAGCTTTCAAAGGCAAGACAACATCCCTCAAGAGTGATATTGAGAAACTCGATAGGTTATTACTTATTTACTTAATTGTTATTTCCCTTTGTTGCTTTTAAGAGAATGCATGCAGGGGAATTAGCATAATCGACGTATACGAAATTCCAATGAAGACAAAAGTGATACTAAGCTATTGCTAAGGCGGGGAGCCCAACGGAGGAGGTACAATCAATGGACTGAGTAAGAGCAACATAACATCAAGCTGGATGCCACATTTTGACCAAAAACCTTAAGGCAATGAGTCATGGTTCCTTCCACATTATATATTACTCACTTAGTCCATTCTTAACCAATGTTGGACTTCACCTCTTATACTTAACCTCAACAGCTATGTATATATCTAATGAAGAGATCCCAAGCACTGGTATAAAAAAGAGAGCTTCATACCAGAGAGGTTCGTACGAAAGAAAATTTGATATCAAGCTTAAAAATTAATTAGACATTAAGTAGATAGAAAAGAGAGAAACACAAGAAAATGTGTTTCATGTGTTCTAACATCAGAAAGGAACAATTTAGTCCACGAATGTCAATCACATATGTCGTCGGAAAACAGAAGATCCGCATAATAATATCAAAAACTAATAACCAATACACAGGAGGTCCCGCACCACAAGAAGAGGAAGAATAATTTAGATTTGGTTAGAGGGAAGACCAATTATTTGCTAAAAATATTATAAAAGGAGTTGATTTGGCACATCTAAAACAAAGAAGTTGATAAAATATAAAAATGAGAATTAATTATTTTCGGATCATTTAGTGCAATTATGCACACATGATTAAAGTTATTAGTCAACGATGATTAACTCATTATTTTACACTTTATCAACTTCTTAATAACCAAATCCAAAAGGTACATATGGATAAACTAATTGAATGGCAACAAATGTTAGCGGTGGAAATAAAGAAAATGGAAACTCAAATAAAGTTACCAGTGTGGAGGGGCAAAATCCAA
>CM062345.1:55571563-55596563 GCA_031216105.1 Dalbergia cultrata
GGGGATGGTCGGTTTGAGTATGGTACAAACTTAAGGCTCAAATTTGTTCGTACAGCATCACATAATAATCATCTCTGGTTTGGTTTGTAAAAAGAAGGGTAACTGCTACTGTGGGACCTCTTCTGCTTTTAAGGAATGTTAGGATAGAGAATCGTTGACCGCAAGATATACTTAATCTCATGGTTGGGTATGTCTGCAGGTTGTTCAGAGTTTTAATTTGTGGTTTGAAATTACCAAACTAATTATGAGACATTCGCACTGTAGATACGCAGGATTCAATTCTCATGCCTTTTTTTTTTTTTTTTTCTCTCTCTCTTCCCAAATAAAAAATTACCGCATAGAATTTACGGATAGTTACTAAATAGTTATTAAATTTAATTTTTATGCACCGCTATTCAATTATATACTATTAAATCAATAAAATTAGTTAAATTTCATATTTATTATTTAAAAAATGATGCCAGTATGATGATTGAATTAGACGATATTTTTCATGATCAATACATAAAAATTAAATTAATAGTTATTTAAGAGTAATCTGTTGTAGCTGACGAGTTAAACAAATATGTATACTACACAGCAATATAATAACATGTAAGGCATTATTTTTCTATCTACATATGCAGGTAATGGCATACATAACAGTTTCTGCAGTGGCGGCAGCAGGGCAATCTGCTGTGTTTGCAAAGCTGGGGCAGCAAGAACTGCAATGGATGAAAGTATGCAACATGTATGGGAAATTCTGCAACCAAGTGGGAGAAGGGGTAGCTAGTGCTGTTGTAGTTAGCCTCAGTATGGTGGTCCTATCCTGTATTTCTGCCTTCAGTCTCTTCCGTTTGTATGGGGGTAATTACAAAAGCAAGAATGCAGCTTGGTAGGTTAGCAACTAAACTAGCTAGTTCCATGTTTTTCGAGTTAATAACCTAGCTGCATACCACTCTCCCCCACTGTTTCTAGACCATTACAATAGTTCTGAAATTTAGTACTAAGGCTCCTTTTGTATATATGTAGTGGTGAATTAATGATGGTGGTAATATGAAAATGCCGGGTATGTTGCTGATCAAGGGCTAATTAATAATTGATGGCAGTAAAGTTGAATGTTCTTTGATATATGTACAATATATTTATGGCTATGGTGGCAGGTGAAGATATCAAAAGACAATATGATATATATGAGATATAAAAATAGCGGCTGCTAGCTAGTTTGGGCAAATTGATATGTATTACGAGGTTATTTGTTTTTACATAGATTTTAGGAGTTTCCCAATATGAGTTTATTTATTTGTACACTCAGTGAAAAATTATTAACATATACCTTGAAGATAGTATGAAAAATTTATAAAATTAAACTCTAGAAACATTTATTTTAATGTAACAGGTAATTGAATGAAGTAAAAATAATTGTGATACATAACAAATTTTACTCGTATTATCTAGAGTTTGGATTTTAGTGTTTTTTTCTTAGATAGAATTAGATTCAGCCCAAAATTGCATGAGCAATTCTTAAGAGAAAAATAAAACTGAGTTGCAAAAATATATATATTTTTTATTATGCATTGTATTTGCATTTTTATTCATCTAGTACTCTTAATTTAGGTTTTGTTAACTTGCATCTTTAAAACACTTGTTAAAGCTTCAAAAGTAAAAGGATTTAAGGTTTTTAATGCATTTAATGTATTAACAATTTTAATCTTTAATTTTCACGCAAAAACCTTCTACTTTAAAATTTCAATGCCTGTAGACACTAGTCAACAAAATCTCTTTTTGGTCCCTGTTAAAGGGGAAGGGAAAATGGCCCATAGCCATTAGGGGAGTCGAACCCAACTCGTATATTTTCATTCATCGGTAGCCAGAAACCCCAACGCCATTAAGAAAACACACAAGTTGTGTCTTTGTAATTAGTTTTTCTATTTTTAACTGGGCTTCGGCCCTCCACTGCAAATTAAAAAAAACTAGTGTTTTTAATGTTTGTCCTTGACTAACGGGTCACAACCAACAAAAACAAAGTTTGTCTTTGATAATATTGGGAGATCACAAATTTGAAAATCTTCTATAGTCCATTACTCTTCACAAAAAAGGACACATTACTCATTATTTTAATATTTGACAAAAGAATAAATATAAATTGTTGAATTATTAATGTTGCTTCGTTAAATTCGTTAAATTCTATGATAATACCAAAGGATAGTATTTTGGTTTGAGATGTGTGAAAAATAAAAAATAAACTAGATAATGAGAACGCACAAATGTATTTAATAAAGATGAAGATTAAAGCATAGTTGTTTTGATGAAAGATGTTTAGAGGCCAGTTAATTTGGCAATTTTTCATTTTTATTTTCACTAAAAGATAAAAGAGATTAATTTCTATGTACTAATAATATAAAATATGTAATGAATATGAGACTTAATCATTTTTATTAATATAATGATATATGATTTTATGACAATATAATTTTTTTTTACATTGCATAAAAGTTTAACTTAAGGTTAAAACTCAAAACAAAAGTAAAAAAGGCGTTTGATTTCTTATTATTTTGAATTTTTTTTAATATTTGTAGAAAAAGTGTGAAAATTTAAAAAAAAAGGAAAATGCCGTGGCAAATGGCAATCTTTTTTAAATTAATAAAAACATTCAATTAGTAAATACTCTATATCTTTTATCTATCTGTGATGGCTTCAACACTGTTTCATAGCAGGTAGATTATCTTAACACCGAAAAGACGAGGGCATCCATTTATAAGCATTGGATTTAATAAAAGTTAAAGTTGAGTTGGGATTATCATTATTAAATCTAATAATGATAAAGTAGATATCCTAATAGACATCTAATTTTCAGGGCGCTAACATTTTTTTTTTATATTTTTATATTATTATATTTTATTTATTCCTAATTTTTGGTGGGGGCGACACGTTTGATCCATCAATCAACTGGAGTCGGTTGAGCGAGCCGGGTTGAGTATTCCTTTTTCAGCAAACATTATTAACGGAGCCAACTTGTTTATTGTTTGCCCCTGGCACTGCCAAAGCATCTTGTTCTTCCTCATCATCTTGTCATTTTTCCCTTTGACCTAACACGCTCTCCAACTTTCTGGGCGTGCTTAAATATAATAATACTCCTCCTCAAAAACCGTAACTTTTCACAATCTCTACGCACCCTTTAATCCTTTTTCACCGATCAGGTTACTGGGTATCGCTACCTACCTCCGCTTCTTCTTCTTCTCTCTCTCTCTCTCTCTCTTTTTTTTTTTTTCCTTTTCTCTGTTTTCTTTTCCGGCGAGAAATTTTTGATCAGAAAGAGAAATAATAATAGCAAGAGAAAAGGAAGAAGATGTCGGAGAAATTCTCGGCGGCGCTTCGGATTGGGGACCTCAACGATTTCATAGCGCCGTCCCAGGCATGCATAGTCTCCCTGAAGGGATTGAAAGCCAACGCTGACAAGCCCGACAACAACTCCGAGGTACACCAGCCTTAACTTGGTTATCACTGTCTCCCTTTTTTTCTTTTTTTAATTCTTTTGAATTCAGATGAAAGTTGTATTGATTTCTCTTTTGGATCTTTTTATTATTATTTTTAATCATTATTTTTATGTGAGTGTAGGCTTCAGTTGCCAAAAACAAGCAAGTGCAGTCAGAGCCCGTTAAAATTTCTCTAAAGGATTGTTTGGCATGCAGGTTAGTCTCCTATCTTAGCATTAAGTGTGAGTTTGAAGTGATTTTTATTCCCCCTTTTATGGGCCAACTCAAACGAGCATTTGCCTTTGTGGATTCGTACTTGGAAGTCTCTTATTGTAAAGGTTTTGAAGTGGACAAGTAGTGTTTATTTTCAATTTTGGTTTTCACCTCATTGTCTGTGATGTTTTTCTGAGTTGTTGGTGATGTTCTTCTGCTATTGACATTGGGGAAATCTAGCAAACTTTCACTAGGAAAACAAAATTAGTTGGTGATTTAGTTTAGACCTATAATCGATGCTAATCTTATAATCGGGCTCTATTGGGATTCTGGATTCAGGAATTATGAAATGGTCAAACATTTGATGACTTAAGAGACAAATAATTGAAAAACAGCTGCTTAAAGCTTGGCATGTAGTAGTTTGTTGTGATATAACCATTCACGAGTCTTAACCTAATAGCTTAAGTTTAGGAAAGTTGGTATTTGACATGATATCAAACTCTCTCTTAACTACAATCCAGAATTCAATCCTCGTTGCCTTTGTTCCTTTAGAGTATTTTTCGAGTTTGGATTTTGGAGGGGAATGGAGGGAAAGGAAGGATTTATAGTGTAAAGTTATATTACAAGTTCTTCCTTCCCTTCCCTTCCTTTCCAAAACCCAAACTCACAAACATACCCTTAGTAATTAAAAAGTTGAAATTCATTCAGCACAATGGGCCAGCATTGCTCACTTAAGCCCAAAGGGCTCTTGTGTGAGAGAACAACTTAGAGCAAAGTGCAATAAAGGGTGCATTTGGATAAAAAGTTTTTTGAAAAATGCCTTTTGAGACAATACTTGGTTGGTTTTTTGAGAAAAGATCTTTAATCAAAAGCAACTCCCATTAGCTTTAGAAAAAAAGAGTATACCACTGATTATTTTCTATTATGCTTTTTAAGAATCTTTTCCAAACAATTTTTACCTATTCAAGAAGTGCTTTTGTTATGCAAAAAAGTGCTTTGAAGCGCATATTAACACAGCCAAAGTCATTCATGAGTCTTTGCCTATTAGCTTAAATTTGTAGGAGAGTTGATCAGTGACGTTGGTCTAATCGCAGATTTCTTCCTTTTAAATAAAAGAATCACGACAAGCAAGTAACAGGAATATTCTTAAAGAGACAATGAAAACACAATATATAAAATGAAAAACATTGATTGCAAGTCCAACGGCGAACCAACATTAAAAAATCGATTGTTAGAATTCCACAATGCCAAAGCAATTTATTATCCAAACAAAAGCCTTAGCCCCTCAAAGGGAGCTTTGAACTTTCCATAAAGAATTAATTAAAGCTGAAATTTGTGGAGAAGGATTAGATAAAAAGACTTAAAATAGATTTACTGGTGAAATATCCTGAAGGATCTGAAGTCCAAGCATGAGAATCTGGACTCTGGAATATTAGGAAATGGGAAAGTTTTAAGAATGGCTAGCAAAGAAACTAATGTGAATGGGGTATGGTTTTTCTGTTGCATAACAAATTCATCTCTTTGTTTACTAGTGTTTATGGTTGGTTTATAATGCCATTGGATAATGGAAATATAATAGGTTTTTCTGACTATGCAGTGGCTGTGTGACATCTGCGGAGACAGTTATGCTGGAGAAACAAAGTTTGGATGAGTTTTTGTCCAATATTAATAAAGGGAAGGCAGTGATTGTGTCTGTTTCTCCTCAATCAAGGGCTTCGCTTGCAGTTCATTTTGGCATTTCTCCACTTCAGGTGGTGCTTTGGATATTGCTTCCACTCATTGTTGACTACTTTTTTAAAAAACATTTTTCATGGGGAAATGCATGTTGGTACAAAATGTAAATCTACAAATGATGTTGATATGAAGTCATTTCAATAACCACTTTCCATTTCTACCCTCCTCATTTTTGCATAGCTTATGAATGGATTACTGGATATAATTCATTCATGCACTTCTCATACTGCTAAAATTTGTACCAGATTAGCATTGCTCTTTTTTTTTTTCCCCCATTTGGAATAAGCTTTTGCTGGAAATTCCAGCTTTCTTCTTTTTCCTCCAGGTTGAAAGAGAAATTTTTTTGCCATTTCAGGTTTTCAAGAAGCTTACAAGATTTTTTAAATCATTGGGGGTAAAGGCCATTTTCGATACCAGTTGCAGTAGAGACTTAACCCTTATTGAATCTTGTATGGAATTCATTACAAGGTATAGGCAGAGCCAACTGGCTGATGAAGAGAGGAGTAAATCAAGCCTACCTGTGATTACTTCTGCATGCCCGGGTATATAAGTTCAACTCATAATTTTGGCAAGTGCTGCAGTAAAGTCCTGTTCATTTGACCTAATTTTTAAGAAGGGAAAAAAGTGCTTTTAAGTTAAAAGACACATATAAAGAATTTTAAGATAATTGGATAAATTTTTGGGGAAGAGACTAAAAAAGTTGAAGTGCTTTTCTTATAAGTCAAAAACAGTACCTTCTGAGCAATAAACTCTTAAAAAACACAATGCTATATTATAAAAAGCACCCTTTTCTCCAAGGTTGAACAAGTGCATTCTAGTATTGTGCAATTGTGGATGTCAAGTACATAGACTTGAATGCTGGACAAAACTTGAGGTATGAATGGTGACACAGCAAACCAATATGTAAGAAAACAAAACAGAGTAGACACATGTATCACTATTGAAAAGTTATGTAACATATTATTTATAAAGAAGTGCAAGTATTAATGGAATATACTTGATGTATGCTTAATCTTTTCCTAGAAAGAGTTGAAGAAATACTGTATTTTGCAATCCTGTTTTTGGTTCTGACTTTGGAAGTGGGATAATTAACTGGAATTTCTGGGTGTTGAATTGACTGTTGTCTCTCTAACAGAAATGGCTTTTCTTTTTAGTTGTCAGTGCTTCGGAGTATTTCATTTGAGAGAGAGAGTGAGTGAGTTAAGAAAGGTGGAGCAGAAAAATTTTCTTTGCAATGTGCAGAGTACGTTTTAGTTAGGATTCAAGTAGGAGGAGGGAGAGCTAACTGGTTGGTTATTGATGTGACATATTTCAGGTTGGATATGCTATGCCGAAAAGCAACTTGGGTCCTTTGTTCTACCGAACATTTCAACCGTAAAGAGTCCCCAGCAAACAATCGGAGCTATTATAAAATACTATTTATGCCAAGATATGGGACTCAGGTAGTGTGTTCACTTAACAATATGAATTTTCTCCTGAAAAATGGGTTTGGGTTATAATTTGAAGTGGAAAATAAGTTAGGATTACCTTTGAAGTTGGGGGGGTCATCTGTTGTTTTGGTGATGATTTGTGATGCCTTATTGTTTCTTGTTAGTTGTGCTACCTCTTTGGCATGCTGAAAATAAATAAGAAGCCAATTTTTCCTGTTATGTGTAGTGAAATGCTTGGAAATTGTTTAACAGGCCAGAAGAAATTTACCATGTTACTGTGATGCCTTGTTATGATAAAAAGCTTGAGGCTGCCAGGGATGACTTTGTTTTCCAATTAGAGTCCCATGATGAAGGACGTGGGAGTGAAGATATTATGATGACAGAGGTAGATTCAGTGTTGACAACTGGAGAAGTTTTGGAATTGATTCAGGTTAGCAGTCTTCCCGCATACCATCATTTTTTGTGAATTCATTCTCATTTAACTTATGATTTGTGAATTATTATTTGTCTGGGCTCTATTTTACAGTTAAAAGAAGTTGACTTTGAAAGCTTAGAAGAATCTCCTTTGGATAGACAGTAAGAAACTAAGAACTGCCTTTATTGTTTAGTTTCTCGTGTTTGTCAAGCAGTTGTTTAGATGTTGTGGGCTGCTTGCAGATTGGCAAATATTAGTGAAGAAGGTTACCTTTATGGAGTCTGTGGAAGCTCTGGAGGGTATGCTGAAACAGTTTTCCGATATGCTGCCAAAACACTTTTTGGAAGACAGATTGATGGCCCGTTGGACTTCAGAAATATTAGGAATTCAGATTTTCAGGAAGTTAGTCTGGAGGTGAGTTCTTGTAAAATGTTTTATGTTATTTTTATTCTCAAGGATATGAAGATTGTTATTGGAATCCAGGATTTTAGATATCCAGTTGTAGTGTTGAATAAATATATATCTTTATATAACGATGTGCAGTATTGTCTATGCAGGTGGAGGGGAAAACGGCATTGAAATTTGCTCTCTGTTATGGTTTCCGGAACCTGCAAAATGTTGTCCGAAAACTTAAAACCGGTAAATGCGACTATCATTTCCTGGAAATCATGGCGTGCCCTTCAGGTACTTTGCATTTCCCTTATCTGAAACTTTTCGTTTTATGCTGGCTTCTGTTTGTTTTCTATATTCTTTTAAGAGGCTAGGAAATTCAGTCAATATTAACTCAACATGCATACTGATTTGAAGCAGGTTGCTTGAATGGTGGAGGTCAAATTAAACCAAAGAAGGGGCAATCTCCCAAAGAGTTGAGCCAGTTGTTAGAAACTGTTTACATGGAAAATGTGAGTATTGTTGCAGACTAGCTGTTGGTTTTAGTGTCATCATCTATACTAGTTAGACTAGCATAAATTAGTGTAGGAGTTACGTGTGGTAACCAAGATTCCTGTAGGACAGCCAATATGCATCAAATTGGTTGTTTATGTACAAGTTAATTGAAATTTGTTCTCTGCTTTTCTCCTCTCAACAGTTCTGAACTTTCTTTTCATCAGTGAATGATTAAATTTCTTTGTATGCGGTAGGTTTGTGTAGCGGAGCCATTCAACAATCCCATCATAAAAGGCTTATATGACAAGTGGCTTGAGCAGCCTGGATCTGAGAAAGCCAGGAGACACTTGCACACCCAATACCATCCTATTGAGAAAAGCATTACTTCTCAGTTGCATAATTGGTGAGAAAAATCAGAACACAAGTTTTTGTCCTTGCTCTTCACTTCACAGAAGTGGGTTGGAACAGAACTTTCTATATTGTTTCTTCACCAGTATCAGTTGGAAGAGTCCTTCAACCCCTGTGCTCTGACTCCCTGTGGATATGTTTGCATTTGTGGAGTCATCCAATTTTGGTAGTGAATCCTCTTTCTTTTTAATGTATATATAGCCATACCCTTAATCTTAACCCCATTTGGATTGGTAAAAATCACTCATATTTGTAATCGACCATAATGACTGTTTCATTGAGCCCGCTATTTTTTGTAGGCTCTAGGTCCTCAATAAAAGATTTCTTTATTTCTGTCTTTGTGTAGATAGGTATGTGTTAGCTTGAACGTGAGAGGGTGATAATGATAGTGCATGTTGTTGGGGCAAATTGTACGCTTTACATGTATCGACTTTAACAGTTGAAGCAACAATGATATGACTTTTTTTTATTTCATTATTGATTTTCTGTTGTTATTGCATATATAGCCTATCAAGTGTGGATTATTTTTATGTGAAAGATATAGATAATATGCGAATAATTAAAATTAAAAATTATTAAAGATTATATATTTACCCCCTAAAAAAAATTATATTCTTACTAGAAAATGTCACATGATTCTATCTTTAAATCTTAGGTTATTTTAAATTTAAGGCATGTTTGGTTAGAGGTAAAAATAAAGTATAAATTTTCATCAATAAGTTTTATATAAAATTATATATCAATTTCATCCATAAAAAATGTATTCTCATTATTACTTTCCAAAATCTTAAACTCTATAACTTATAGCTTATTTATAAAAATTTATATTTCATTTTTATCCACACAAAAAAAAAAACCCAATAGATAAGATTTACTTATTTTACTCTAATGTCACATGATCAATGTTTGGACTTTGGATAGTCCTTATAAATCCTTACCTTTTAGCATTTTTCCAAAATAATTTATGGGTTTGGTATGTTTGCAGATGTAAGCTGTTCATGTAATGAGCTCAAATTTCTTTCCTTCTGAAACTTTGTGCTTTTGTCTTAGGTTAAAATGTTCAGCTGTCAGTGTTAATAGAAATTTGATCATGAGAAATGGTTTGAAAGTTGAAAGAATTTTATACCTTTTACACCGTTTTCAAGTCAAACGAAAGATTTGTAGTTTGGTTCAAGTGAAAACTTGTAAGTAACTCATAAGTTGTACTCTCGTACAAGAATTTTCAAATCTTGATGTGTAATTGTGTATAAAATTTTATGAAAATTAAATAATCGTTTTTAAATAATTAGTTATACCTTTTTGTATTAAATTTTTTTATTAAAAATCGTGATTATGATATTAAAAAATATTATTTTGATTCCACTTGAAAAATATTGTTAACAATTATCATGTTGTTGACTCCACTTAAAAATATTAAAACTAGATTTAGAATTGAATTTGAAATTATAATTTCATTTCTTAATTGACAAACATAACAACTAAAATTGTGAATCAATTTTAATTCTAATTTTGATGGTCAAATGGGTCAGAAAAGGTAATTAAGAAAAGAAGACAAAAATTTTTATTTTATATGAACTATTTTTTATTATAAAAATGTAAAGTATTTAAATAATAATAATAATACTTCTAGAATTCTACGTTTGATTCAACAGGAAGATATTTTATTTAGAACTTAAAATGTTCAAGAATATTTTGAAATATGTTACTTAATAGTTAATGTAATGATAAACAAAATCAACTTAGTACATTGTCATTTGTCAACTTTGATATTTCCTTGTGATTTAATTATCATGTATTGATAATATAAAATAATTTTACACAGTCATTCAATCATGTATTAAAATAAATAGTTAATTTTTACATTCATTATTTAAAAAGTCATCTAAAATAAAATATTTTGATTGAACAATAATATAAAATATTTTTACAATCCAATTTCTTTATGAAAAAAAAAACAAGAGACAGTGAGTTGCTTGAAAAAGATGAAAAAAGTATCATAATTAAATATTGCTTTTTTTTTTATTATTACTACAATTGCTCCTTTTGTAGTGGGCTCTGCGCTCCGGAATTTATCAAAAGAAAAAAAAAAATTTCCTTTTGTAGTAAGCCGGTTGATATTTAATTCTCAACCAAACGTATCGTTGGAGACAAAGTTCCCAACTGTAACGTGCGCAAGTGTATTTATATGGATTTAATTAATGGGAAGCGAAACGTAATCATATATATTGAACGGTTTCGTCTTTTATTATTATTATTGCTTCGTTGTTCGTTTTGATTTGACGAGTATTTGAATGATTTCTTATTCTAAATTAAAAAAAATGGAAAAGAAAAATGTCCTAAAGCGGAAATTAAGGGGTAGGTAGGTTGACAAATCCACGAGTCGTGTTTACGAGGTGACAAACAATAAACATGCCAAAAGCCAACATCATGGACTTCCACTTCCACTCCTGAATTCATGTTCATCCTTTTTTTCAATTTATAAATTTATTATAAATATAAGACTAGGGGCCGTTTTGGACTGCTAAGTGTGGAACTGTGGTTGTAACAACGCATACGTTATTACCATTTCATAACAAAATAGAATAATAATAAGCTTTTGGTCTTAAACCTGTATTCGTCTCTCCAAAGGGTGGTTGTTGGGTTATCTAATCTGCTCACTGCTATGGTAAAGTTTCTCACTTTCACTTTTATTTTGTAACTTTGGCCTATTTTTCGTTTGATTCTTTCTTTTCGTTTCTGATCATTTGTGGCTTTTAATGATGCTGTGCTGTGAGTGACTATTGTGGGTTGTTGTTCATTGCCGCTGAAATCTAGTTGATTTATCTCCCTAAATCAGTGTCATGTATAATTTTACATATAAAATTTATTTAGAAAAATTTTATTTTCACCTTTACTTTCGAGTCAAACACACCCTTAGTGTATAAATCATTTTCTTTTTGTTCTGTCCTTCTCCTTGTATATTTTCAATTGAGAAAAGAAGAAAAAAAAGAAAGAAAGAAAGAAGATTTTGTGTGATTTTCTGCATTTGTTCTTATTGATCGGATGAGCTGATTCCAAGAGAGTAGTAAGACTGTTTCTAGTCAGTTCATGGCCCTTGTATTGAGAGTGATGTAAAGTACACTCTTTTCCTGTTGGGGTTTATCATCCCTCTAAAGCCTAAACCCCTAAAAAGAATGAGTTTCCTTTTTCTGTTACTATTTGCCGTTTTTTTTATTTTTAAGATTTTATAAAAAAAATATTGAAAACGATAAAATCTTCCAATTTTAAAAGTTGAAAATGAAAACTAAGATCAAATATGCGAACATTACTGTTTTATTTGTTTTTGCGCTTATGTCTATGCATTATGTATACATGGCCGATTGGACATTCCACATGATAGGACAATACATCTGAAATGGTTGTTTATGTGCTTTCACAACATTTGTTGGCCTCCTTACTTATTCCCAATTAGTTTGTCATGTTTGGGAAGCAGATATTGAACTGTTTGAGGAAGTTTTAGATTATAACTTGTTTTTTAATCTAAAATATGTTTATCCATAGTCTAAACACATCCTTATTAGTCCAAACTAGTGTATTGGTTAATGGCTAATAACTCAATGTTTCTGCTTTCTCTTGTAAAGTATTGAACAGAATTATTTGCTACTTGTCGTACTTGTTTGTTGCTTCTATTGTAACTTGTTGGAGTTACTTGCATAGACTACATCAAGGCGCGTAGCAGACAGGAAAGTGGCAAGGTTTGAGAGGAACAATGCAAAGAGAGGCTCCGAGAATAAGAAAGGTTTTGCCTCCCCAATGGGCTACATTGTGCTTGGCTTCTGTGTCTTTGTAGTCGCCGGATCATGTATGCTCTTTTGCCTCCCTATCTGACTATTCATGACAAAATAAGTAGGCCATTTTAGTTATTACAAAATCTTTGTATAATTTTATTTATTGAAAAATCAATTATTTTCATTAAGAAAAATGATATTTTCACACTTAAAACATAGATGTCCCATGTGACATTTGTTTTATCACTCTGAGATAAGCTTGTAGTTCATATTCATTCAACTCAATAAGTTTATCCATTGATAAAAAATAGATGTCAAATGGGACATGCACTATTTGAATGTCAAAATGGTATTGCTCTTTCATCAATGTATCCAAGAAAGCATTGTTTTCCCCATCCACCTTTTGTTTCTGTTTTTTATACTAATTGAGAATTGAACTAATATGCCAATAGCCAAAATTACCTATGTTCACTGCACTGCAACTTTTGTTTCGATACTAGCCATTGAACTGCGTTATCCTAGCAAGAGTGAACATTTACAGCATGTTTTGTTTGGGAGTAAAAATGAAGTGAGATTTTTTATAGATAAGATTCATGTGTAATTTTATCAGTAATGCTACCGAGCCCGACCTTGAAGCCTGACTTTTATTAATCGACACTGGTGGCACATTCATTGTGATCTAATTGGCATACCACGTCACTTCCATTTTAAAATTAAAAAAAATAAAACGTGCAACCCCAATATCCACTTCTCGTAACTGCTTTCATCGTCATTTGGTTAGGTGCAAAATTCGGGGTGTTAAGCATTTTTCTAATTTTATATATAAAACCCATCTATGAAAATCTACATCTTATTTTTATCTCATGACCATAGTCTTAGTATGTAGTTTATTGATTTTCCATCATTTTCTATTTCAGTAAAGATGTGTGACACGTTTTGTTTGATTGCAGCTCTGTTTCTGATCATTAGGACGGCTACAAGCCGTGGGATGGCCTAACGCAGGAGTAATGTTCATGAAGATTTATAATACAACAAACTGGTTCCTAAAGAATGTTATAGTCCACTTTAGATCAGCTTTATGTTGATCGAGTGAATTGAGAACGGCTTCGCTTTGCTAATAAATAAACATTATTGCGCAGTGTATTTATTGACCTCATTTCTTTAGTACCCTTTGCTCAACAGGGTAGGCCTGCATCTATTAGTCCTTTACTTGGCGTATGAAATCATAATTTCTTGTACCACACGGATTAAAAAGAAATGCTTCTTAGGATAACAATTTAAATTGGCTATAGACCTTAGATAAAAGCTGAGACTAGACTAATCAAAGTTTTGATCTTCATTTGGTAAAAAATAATGTCTTCCACTAACTAAACTGATGATGTGTTATAAAAATGAAAGAGAAATATAAATGCCCAAATGGGGTTAATGCCCTTGTAAAACCTCCTACGGGCTTAGACTTATCCCCCCCCCCCCCCGGGGGGTTTCTTTTTTGTTATAGTAAAATTTAGGCTGAGGAAAGATTCACTCGGATCTTGGATGAGTGCAATTAGTTATTTGAGATTTGATTTATAGCCCATAATGGCATAAATTTGAATTCACTTACCAATATAAGAACTTTATTGGTGGCACAATAAATAATTCCTCTAAAAATCCTCAGAAATTGAGGAGTTTTCTTAGACCTAGTGAAATATTAATGTTTATCCTCACCTAAACTTTCTCTTGAAATAGAAAATTTTGCTAACAAGTGCATTTATGGCATTGGTTAAAAGATACTAAAAGGAATAAGTTTTAAAACTTTTTTTTATGAACCTTATGTTTTGAAAACATAAAATTCTATCTTGTCAATGTTAAATTTTTCTTTTTTGATTCTTTAATAAATGCTCTAAGAACACTCATTAGCAAAATAAAATAAAAATCACAACTTATAGATATTCAGTTACTCAAATCATGATAATGTATATTACCAAAAAGAAAAAAACAAAAAAATGATAATGCATGATAAAACATCAACTAAGTGAGCCAGCGACTCCCATAAATTAGGTGCAACAATGATTCTTTAGTCTTATGTTTGTATGATTTATGCGAGTCCAAATATGAAAGTTGGTTTAGTGGTTTGTGTTTTGTATCGAATTTTCGAGCAGGATATTTAGGGTCTTACCCTCGAGACCTTATTCATTGCTCATAAGCAAACACCATATACAAATAGGAATAATTTACTCTTACGTCTATGTCTTCAGAGACAATATGTCCAACTTCTGAAACATATATATGGTATACTAACAAAACTGAAAGATGGTGGTGACAAGGAAAGGAGATAAGAAATCTCAACAAGGAACGGAGATTATTGAATTCATTTATTTATGCAAATCTATGGTTCATTCTACCTCCATAGGCTATTTTGCTCTCATCAGATCTTCTACCTGCTTTGGTTGTCACACTTCTCTTTGAGTTCTGGCAACAGTCAGAACTTTTGGAAAACCTCCGGTTAAAAGAGCTGAAATCAATCTCAGGATATACTTTAACATCTTCCTCAGATAAGCTTTCATCGTGTAGAGAGCCAGAGCCCATAACCTCAAGATCCTGCATGAAATGGAGTTGTTTGATGAGAAGCTTGTTTCAGAAGGACAATGGAAAGAGAAGGCCCTATTTTCAACAGTTTTACAAGACAACGCTAGAGAGTTTTGAGTTACCCTTGATCTTGACTTGGCATTCACGGGTGTTAAGCAGGGATTGAGATCCTTGAGTAATAGGTCATCGGACTGGTCATCAGAGCTGAATTCCTGCATGAATTGTTGAGCCAGAATGACCAAAATATTTGCCAGTATTAAATATAAAACCATTCATATGTCTCTATCCATTAACTTAAACTTTTAGAAGAGATAATTTCACAACAATCAAGTCAATATATTATAGAATTGCTTAAAAAAATAAATGGCATTTTCCATGACTCTTTTGTAGGTATTCTCTCCTCGTATGTACTATCAATATCCGGAGTCTGTTAGATCTTGACTAATTGGATTCAAGTTAGGTTAACTTGCTATAGGAGTAAAGTTCTCCCAATTTTTGTCTATTACATTCACAAGGCTCGAACTCAAAACTTCACTTAAGGAGAAAAGGAACCGGATTACTTGGACCAATTGAGCAGTGATTTCTCATATAAAGAATTTGAATTGGCATCTATTCCATGACATAAAATTCAGAATACAATCACAAATGAAAATGATATTCTAATTCTAGTTGCAAGCTTACCCAAGAGTTAGAAGCATCTTCACGGCCATGTGTTGGCGTTCTTGGAGAGCTTCCATAACCTTGGAGACTTGCTTTTGCTGAATACTTATCGGCCTTGACCTATCAAACAAATAAAATGTGAACAACTGAAGAGGCTACAAAGGTACTGCTACCACATATATATCCTCATAGTTAATGAATAGCCTATTTATTTGAGCTAAGAACGAAGATTTAGCCGGTGAAAGTTGCAATGAAAAACCATAATCCCATTTAGCTGCAATCTGTTCATTTCACTAGTACACATGCTGAGAGTATTAGCCCCCCAAAATAAGTAAGCAAATCTTCGATGACCTTGGCTTGCCAAACAAGGAGGTAAATCATACATACCTCTGCAAGATCCTCCGCAAGGCTTTGAAGCTGACCAGTGAGAGAAGTGACCTGCTGCTGTAGAGCCGGAATGACCACTTTAGCCTGCTTCAGCTCTGAACCTTGTTTCTCTAGAAGTTCCTGAAGCTGAGAATTCATAACATCAGGGAACAGTATTGCACTCTTCAATGACTTAATTTCTTCTCTTTGCTTCAAGCACAAATCCTTCAGCTTCTCCACCTGCAAATTTAGTAAAACAAATTGACTTTAAAAGACTGAACCAATGAACCTGTCACTTCCCTCCACTTGATAAAAGAAAGCTAATGCCAATTTCAAGGCCATTGAAACCATAATTTCTTTTTTTTTTTTTCTTTTTTTTCCCCTAGTCTAAGCCAGCGATATCCGAAGTCACTGTATCCTAATTAAACTGGTTCAAGCTAGTCGAATCAAAGAGAGGAAAAGCTTCTAACACTAATTTTTAAACATTAAAACTCAGAAGTTGAAACCTTACCTAAAAGAGAATAAATGTCATTTGCCTATAATTTTTTATCTTAATGTTGAACACTATCTGACACCAATCAATTCAAATCTAGAGACCCTAAATTGAAAAATGCGTTCCCTTTTCAGTCACAAATCAGATCACAATCAACAACAATATGATAGTCGATATGTTGTCCAGATACTAGTGTTTCAGTAGTGCACAAGTACAATATAAGTACAATATAGGAATACGAAATACTTCAAATTAAAAGTATGTAAAATATAACTAAAAGTACACATACAGTATTAGAATATTTTGAAGTAGACGTTGAGGCAAGAGAACACTTACTTCCTTGTTCTTGTCTTCAAGCATGAGCTTGAGGTGTGCAATCTCCCCCTCCTGGTCCTTGTTCATGCTAAGAAGCTCCCGCTCACTCCTCAAGACCATGGCCAGAGTCCTCGTGTTCCCCTTCACCTCCGTCAAGGCCTTCACCTCCCCCTTATTCATCTTCTTCTCCGATGACCCCACCTTCCCGAACAGCTTCTTCTGAAGCGCCGAGAGCCCCGTCACCCTCTTCGCGTCCTTCTTCAAATCCTCTGCTATGAAATCGGAGGGAACTATCAGCTTTGGTTGGTGGCTGTTCCCGTTCCCGCTCCCAGCAGACTTGGGCTTCTTCTGCTGCATCATCAGCTTCTTCACCATTGTGGTCAAGTTCTGATTATCCACCAACTTCTTGGTGTTGGTGGTCACGTGAGAGGGCTTCTTGGCCTTGACGAGGGCACGTGAGTGGCTGAGCTCAGACGAGGAAGAAGGGTCGGAGAAGTGAGAGGAAGTAGTTGAGGAGCGAGAATCGTAGGTGCTGTACCTTGAAGAAGAGGGCTTCATAGATGACGCCGCCATTACTATTAGGGAACCAATCAATGAATGAATGAAGTGTTGATTCACAGAGAGAGAGAGAGAGAGAGAAGATTTGAAGTGAGGGGGAGGAGGAAGAAGGGGGAGTGGGAATGAAAGAAGAGAGAGAGAGAGAGAGTATGTTTGTTTCGGGTCATAGGATTTGGACTAGGATGTTTGGATTGAGGACACGTGGCGGATGATTGGGTTGTGTGTTGCTGTTACCCCTCTTTTTGTGCCGCTGTCCTAATTCAAATTTTGCTTTCACGTGTTGGGCGCGCGGGGCTCTGGCTTTGGTAGCGTATGAGCTTGCTGTCTTTGGAAATTCAGGAAAGCAAAAGATGGCCAAATCAATCAAGGGTATGAAATTCAAAACAGTAACATGTGCAGGCTAGCTAGCTAGCTGTACGGTTCCATGACTTGCCTTGTGTTTGTCTGGTCTAATGACTAGTTTGTAAATTGAATGCTATATATTCGTTCAGTAATCGGAGTATAAGTTGTAATGTATATAGTATTTAAAAAATAATTTAATGTATCCGAGTGAGATTTTCAATTGAGAAAATTTACGTAAATCTGTAGGAACTATTGGATTTATGCGGAAGCGATTTAAGGACCTGGTACATCGGTATGCTTATCGAATCATCATTGTTTCATAAACGCACAAGGAATGTTACCTCTCAGAGTGTCGATCTTTGATGATCTCCCTCGCCTGAGAATCCTTGTGTTACCGCATGATTGATTTCCTTGTAGTCGGTTGACGGCAGACCTTCCAGACTATGTCTCAAGGGGAAAGAGATAGTGTGTGGGCACTTTTTCTCTATCAGGAGATGACCTTGCCTCTACCTCTGTGACTGTTCTCTATCTATGGAGAGGGTTAAGTGTAGTATATATATGGGTTTCTAGAAAACCTAACCCTTAGATGTAACGGGCTCTAGGTTTCTTAGGCTCTTCTTACACACTAGGCCCTATTGGGCTTTAGTGAAAGAGCAAAAACCCAACAATCTCCCACTTGCTCTTGAGTACAAACTTGAGCTTAAAGCCCAAGACCATGTAACTCACTAGTCATCATCAACTGAAATTTTCCCATCCCTTATCTTGAGCTAGCTTGAGGATCTACCAGCTGTTATTAATCAAGGCTCATGATAATCAACAAATGATTATCTAATTCGGTGCTACTCCACTAAAACCCCGAACTTGAACTCCAAGATTAATAACATATATAACATATATATGCATCACCCATTTGTAGAATGTCTATAATTGATTGACTAGTTTTCTGTTACCCAATCAATTATTTATTCCCTTGACTATGATAGTTTCTCTAATGGATTACATGCATTGGCCAATGTCTTCAATATCCAAGTACCGAAAAATATCAAGGGGACATTTCCTTACAAATTTCATATTGTTTATCTCATAAATACCGATAATTAAACAATCTCACTCCCAAAATACCGAGTTATTGGCCGTCAATAGATCGCACCTCACTCGTTGGTAAATCAAAGAATGAAAACTATTTGATTACCTATTTATAATAAACTCAGAATTAAGAGCAATATTATAATTATAGTTATCTGGAGATTTGATACCTTATGACAGAAAAAACACCCTTAATCAAATTTCTCCTTGATCCTTTCAATGTGAATGTTAATTCACACCAATATTTTACAATGATTTGGACAAAATCATTTCATAAAATATTGCAGCCTAAATGAAGTGCCCAACTTTATTTAACAGTTGTGAACTTGTTCATCAATTATGAGAACCTATGATCATATCCTCCATGAACGTATCCATATGATCATATACTTCACAATTGATGCGGACCTTAGTGTTTGTAAATAGTGTTCGGAATAAATGAATAATACCTCATTTATAACATTCAGAAAAAATTACAATGTCATAATATCTTGCTCAAAAAGCACAAAACAACAAAGTGAAATAACAACTTCCTAAAGCTATAGCAAATCTGGAATCCTCCTAAGACCCATAGATGTTATATGCCTCTCGAACACAGGTTCAGGCAAACTCTTAGTAAAAGGGTCAGCAAGGTTCTCGTCCGATGCTATCTTGACTACCACTATATCTCCTCTTTCAATTATATCTCGGATCAAGTGGTACTTCCTCTCTATGTGCTTTTGTCTTTTATGACACCTTGGTTCCTTGGACTGTGCTACTGCCCCACTGTTGTCACAGTAAAGTGTGATGGGACGACTAACACTTGGTATCACCTAAAGATCCGTTAGGAACTTCTTTAACTATACGGCTTCCTTTGCAGCCTCAGAAGCAGCTACATACTCAGCCTCTGTGGTAGAGTCAGCCACACATGATTGTTTGACACTCCTCCAACAAATGGCCCCGCTATTAAGAGTGAACACATACCCAGAAGTGGATTTTCTTGAGTCAATGTCTCCTTGGAAATCTGAGTCTGTGTAACCAATGGTTTCAAGACTGCCACTAGAATAGACCAACATATAATCTCTCGTTCTCCTAAGGTACTTGAGTATATGTTTAACCGTTATCCAGTGTTTCTCTCCAGGATTAGATTGGTATCGACTTACTACTCTCACTGCATAGCAGATATCTGGTCTGGTGCACAACATAGCATACATAAGGCTACCTACTGCTGAAGCGTAAGGTATCCTACTCATGCGTTCTCTCTGCTCAGGAGTTTTAGGAGAATGCTCCTTAGAGAGATGAATCTCATGCCTGAAGGGTAAAATTCTCTTCTTGGAATTCTCCATGCTGAACCTGGCAAGTATTTTGTCGATGTAATTAGCCTGAGATAATGCCAATACCCTATTCTTCCGGTCTCGCAAGAGCATAATACCAAGAATATAATTGGCTTCCCCCAGGTCCTTCATATCAAAATGCTTGCTTAGCCAAGTCTTTATGCCTAACAATACCTCCGTATCATTTTCGATAAGGAGTATATCATCCACATAAAGTACCAGAAAAGATACTGCATTACCTTGGATCATTTTATACACACATGGCTCATCAGGACTTTTCTCAAAACCATAAGACTTAATGGCTTGATCAAACCTGATGTTCCATGATCTGGACGCTTGCTTAAGTCCATAAATGGACCTTTGCAACTTACATACCATGTTTTCTTGCCCTTTGGCTATGAACCCTTTTGGTTGCTGTATATAGATATCCTCTTCTAAATTTCCATTTAGAAAAGCAGTTTTGACATCCATTTGCCAAATCTCATAATCAAGATTTGCTGCAACAGCTAAGAGAATCCGGATGGACTTGAGCATGGCAACCGGCGAAAAGGTTTCTTCATAATCCACACCTTCTATTTGGGTGTACCCTTTCACTACCAATCTAGCTTTGAAGGTTTCAACCTTCCCGTCCGATCCTCTCTTTCTCTTGTAGATCCATTTACACCCAATGGGTCTTACCCCTTTTGGTGCATCTACAAGAGACCAAACTGAGTTGGAATACAAAGAATCCATTTCACGATTCATAGCCTCAAGCCATTCCTGAGCATCAACATCTCCTAGTACCTCGTCATAACTCGTGGGATCATCATCTTCTTCAATGATGACATCCTGAGGTGATTCACCCAACAAAAGAAATCTTGCGGGTTTTCGAATCAATCTCCCACTACGACTTTGTCGCACTTGTTGTTGTGCATCTACAGGGGAATCCAAGTTTGATGGGTTAACAATTTCTAGATGAGGACCCTCATTAAGTGGATTAACCAATTCATGATTTTGTTGTTCTTCCATAAGCGGTAACTACATCTCTACAGGTTCCACCTGTTGATCATCATGCTGAACTTCTGGTTCTATTTCTGGTTCATGTGTGTGTTCAACAACGGGTATATTTTCCCCTCTTTGAACAACCACAAGAACAAAAGCTGGAACCGCCTGAGGTTGAGGTGTAACTTGATCTGAGACCAGCTCATCAAGAATAACCTTACTCCTTGGCTTACAATTTGCCATATAGTCCTCCTCTAAGAAAGTCACGTGTGTGCTCACTATGACCTTCTTTTCTTTCGGACTATAAAATAACCAACCTCTAGTTCCTTTAGGATAGCCTATAAACATGCATACTTCTGTACGCGAGTCCATCTTATTTGGTTTATGTTGTAAGACATGTGCCAGAGCACCCCAAATCTGAATATGATTCAAGGTGGGCTTACACCCTCTCCATAATTCTATTGGTGTCTTTGAAACCGTCTTGGATGGAGCTAAGTTCAATGGGTACATAGCAGTTTCTAAGGCATATCCCCAGAATGAATCAGAAAGAGATGAATAACTGAGCATAGATCTTGCCATTTCTAAAAGGTTTCTATTTCTCCTTTCAGCAACTCCATTCTGATGGGGTGTCCCTGGAGAAGATAATTGTGAAACTATCCCCTCTTTGGTCAGGTAAGACCTGAACTCTCCAGATAGGTATTCACCTCCTCGGTCAGACCGAAGAGTCTTAATTTGAACACCAAGATGCTTTTCTGCCTCAGCCTTGAACTCTTGGAATTTTCCAAAAGCTTCAGACTTGTGACGCATCAGGTACACATGTCCAAATCTAGAGTAATCATCGGTAAAAGTGATAAAATACTCATACCCGCCTCTGGCCTGAACATTCACTGGTCCACATACATCAGTATGTACCAATTCCAGCTGAAGTGTGGCACGATTTTCCTTGGCCTTGAAAGATTTCCTAGTCATTTTACCCTCTAAACAAGATTCACAAACTGGTATCGGTTCAAAGTTCAGGGATTTTAAAATCCCACTATTGACCAAACCTTGTATCCTGTTAGAGTTAATATGACCCAATCTTAAATGCCAAAGATAAGTTTCATTGGAAACTTTTCTGTTCTTTGATGAATGAACATGCTCAACATCTCCTAATTCAACATGATTAACTTCACTGGGCACAAGACTAAGGAAATAAAGACCATTAAACATTACACCGGAATAAATAAAAGAAGATGAACTTTTTATTGAAATTGAGGAATTAAACTGAACTGTCAAACCATGTTTAACCAAACAACTAACAGAAATTAAATTCCTCTTAAAATCCGGAATAAATAAACAGTCTTCTAAAACCAAAGTTCTACAATTATCAAAAGATAAAACAACTTGTCCCACTGCTAGTGCAGACACAAGCTCCCCATTTCCAAGCTTCAAAACTCTTTGTCCTTCACTTAAAGGCAAGCTATGTTTGAACCACTGCAAAGAGTAACAAACATGGTTAGTGGCTCCTGAATCAATGATCCATTTATCATTGTAATTCTCCATTAAACAAGCCTCAATCACATGTAAATTATGCATACCTGGTTTATTCATACGTGGGCAATTTTTCTTCCAATGCCCCTTTTGTCCGCACTTGAAGCACTTGCCTTTTGGCTGCTTCATTGCAATTGGTTTGGCAATTGGAACACCTGATTTCTTCTTTTTCTTGTTCTTGTTCCTTCCCTTGGGTTTCCCCTTAGGTTTCACAGAACTCTCACCAGCAAAAAATGCATCGCCTGCTTGACTAGAGACTGTTCAGCACTCTCAAGCTCATGCATCAGCTGAGTGAGGTCAAGATTCATCTTATTCATATTATAATTAATCTTGAACTAATTGAAGTATTCAGCAAAGGATCGCAATGTAAGGTCAACTTTTACTTCTTGTTCAAATCTGACCCCATGGTCTTCAGCCTTCTTGAAGTTTGCTATCATTGTCAGACAATGATCCCGCACACTTCCTCCAGACATCACTGTCTTGGTGACTGCATTCAGTGCATTCTGTCTAGCAGAACTGCTAGATGTAGCAAACATACCATCAAGAGTCTGGAGCATCTTTGCTCCACTCTCAATCATGCTTACTTGCTCCTGAAGGTGATCAAGTAGATCGGCTAAAATATAGCAATAATCGCCACATTTGCCTTCTCCCATCTTTCCTTCTCCCCGCTGAAAACGTGTCTTTGTTGCCTCAAAGCGCATCTTCAAAGCAGTCATACTGCATAGGGGTAGTCAGAACAAAGTTGAGCTTTTCATATTGAAGAACAATATCCAAATTAGTTTTCCATTGTTTGTAGTTTGTACCATCCATAGGTTTTTGACTCAAGATAGTAGCTGAAGGATTGAATGAAGACATTTTTCTGAAAACAAGGAAAAAACACACTAATTACAAACTAGAATAACTATAAACAGATACTGCGCTAGTAGATTCTGATAACTACTACTCGTTTATAGTTTAACAATCTATTAGTTATCTTTACAAGGCTTACGATGGGCAAGATACTTGTAAAACTAATATTGTTATTTTGGGCCTTCAGTTCCATTGCCAGAGCCTCGATGGGAGGGTTAACAACTTTACCAAAGTTGAATGTATTTAACCATTGTTTACTTTCAAAATTCTCTTTAGTGTCTAAGTGTTGTCGACGATGGGCCGTACAAAACTTTACTAAAATTTTGAAAATATTAAGGTTTAATCTAGTGAAATCCGATTATCCTTATCCGATAGGGCTTCAGCGATAACTTTTTCACTAATAAACCCATAATTGGAGCCCGTAGATTTTAAATTAATTACTTAATAAAAAACCTTCACCAATTCAATATTTTAAAATTTAGAATTTTCCAATTTCCAAGAATTGTTTAAATTCGAGTATTCTTTGTTTGATTTTAAAAACTATGTAAGCACCCGCAAGCCGATGAACGTGCAAGCTTAGCTTATCGGAATTTTAAAATCATTAAGGTCCTAAAATCCAGTCATGATAGGCAGCATGTGCTCCACACAATCATGATACATGATTGTGGTATGCAGCGTGTGTTAACACATGACCATATTAGAAGACCCACAAATTACTCGCAATTTAAACAGTTCTCTTAGGAAATAATTTGGATTATTTGTCTTGATTTTAATTATTCAAAATTAATTAATTCAATCATTAATCTAGATTTTTAACAAAAAATCATAATAATTTTAATTAATTTTCGAGAATAATTTTGAATCAAAATAATCCTATAATAACTATCATACTAGTCGCGGAATGACAAAATAGCTATTATGCTCATGTAATTTTCAAGTTATGTAGCAATATGGCACCACCTATTCTATATGACATGTTGTCACAATAAGCATGTTATCAATCATATAATTCATCCATTCATAAAATAAAGCAATTTAAATAAAATAGACTTTAATCCATGATTTCCTAGAGAAAAATAAAATAAAATAAAATAAAATAAAATAACAAAAAATGTTCCAGTCCTTCTTGTCCTTCCTTTTAGTCCATAGGTATTTATCTCAAGCCCTTTTATGGTAACCATGGGTCCATAAGCCCAAAATACCAAATTTTGCCAAGAAAACCTAAGACAACTTCAAGGAACCCTAACTATTTCGTCCACTGCACCGTCACCCGAACTCGGATCAGCACGAAATTTTAGGGTTAGGACCGCCATGAAGAGACGAAGCCAATGCCACTGGAATCACCCAATTTGGATGTCCCACACGCTCTCACTCTCTCCATCTTCACAGGCGCGTGGAAACCACTGTCAGAAACTTATGGTGGCGCATGGAGGCTCCTCTGGCCGTGTTCCACCAACCATTTTGTTCGTCTTTCCATTCTCTTTCCAACGATATATGATACGTCCAATTCCGAGATCCAAAGGTCCACGTACATGTCCAAACAATGACGAACGTCCTTCTTTTTGCATCTTCTTGATCTTCTTTTTATTACAACTTTTGTATAACATAAAAAAAAAAATATATACAAGAATT